>LPNX010277105.1:339176-383942 GCA_001517045.1 Pseudotsuga menziesii
CATGTGCCCCAATTGGGCCAAGTGGACCCAATGGTGCTAGTGGCTAAAAATAGACTGAAAGGACTCCCAATTTAGACATGACTCCTGATTTAGACACAATGACCAAATTGGACAAGGGAGGATTAATAATCCTAACAATTTCATGTGTCTCAAATCCTAGTGGTTGTTCCACATACACTTCCTCCTCGACTACACTGTTTAAGAAGGTTGTTTTGACATCCATCTAGTGTACTTTCCATTTCATAATTGTTGCCAAAGCATGTATGGTCCTTATGGAAATGTACCTCACCACAGGTACAAATGTCTCTTCGTAGTCTATGCCTTCTTTCTGCGAGAAGGCTCATGCTACGAATCTTGCCTTGTGTTTCTTGATGCTGCCATGTGCAGCATGCTTGATCTTGTAGATCCACTTTGAAGTCACAACAAACTTCTTCTCCTACCTCGGAACAACCTCCAAAACATCATTCTTCATGATCGATATTCCTCGATCATTGCATCCTTCCATTCTTTCTTTTCTACAACCTATTCATAGGTGGAAGGTTCTTTATCAATGATTTCACACAGTAGGGCCACATAGCTATTGTAGCGATTTGCCATTTTTCTCTCTCTATGTATTCCTTCTGGAGTGCCATACCTTTCAACTTCTCGTAAGAGTTCCCGTTCCCATGCTGGTTTCCTCTTGTGGGAGTCCTTCTCAAGGAATGTCTCTACCAGCTCTTATGGTTCTACCATGTCGTGATATTCAGGGTCTTCTGGAATTGCTTCTCCAATTTCCATGTCTCGAACTCTCATCTCTTCAATTTCATCGACTTCCTCGATAGGAGTCCTCCTGGACTTGAAGTATGTCGAGTCTTCATTAAAGATTACATATTTACCAATGTTAGTCTTCTTGAATACTGGGAAGTATATTCGGTAGGCATTTGAGGTATCACCGTATCTTATGAATACACCCTTCCTCCCAGAAGGATCGAGCTTGGTCCCTTTCTCCTTTCGGACATGTATGTACACCAGGAAATCAAATATTCTCAATTGGTTGACTTTGGGTTTCACTCTTGAGAAAGCTTCTTCAGGAGTCTTGTTTTCAAGTACTCGATGAGGAGTACGGTTCTGTACAAACATAGCTGTTCTTGCTGCCTCCTCCCAAAGGTGCATAGGAAGATCATGGTCAAGAAACATTGCTTTTGTTGTCCCATTATGGTTCGGTTCTTTCATTCCGTAACCCCATTTTTTCAAGTATTGTATGGAGTGCTCAACTCCCTCTTAATACCAGATTCTCTGCAGAGTTCTTTGAATTCTTTCGAAGTGAACTCGTTGCCATTATCTGACTGTAGAATCTTAATCTTCCTATCTGTCTGGTTCTCAACCAAGGCTTTTTATTACTTAAACTTAAAGAAAACTTCACTTTTCTCTTTAAGAAATATATCCAAGTCTTACGTGAGAAATCGTTTATAAATGACAGATAGTACACATACCTACTCAATGAGATAGAAGACATGGGTCCACATACATCCGAGTGTACTATCTCCTATATTTCTTTAGCCTTGCTCTCACTGCTGGGAAATTTCTTCTTTGCATTCTTTCCTTTTGCACATCCTTTGCAAATGCCCTCATACTTTTCCTAAATCTCTCGCAATCCTGAAACTGCTTTGCTTGCCATTGGTAGTGCTTTGTAGTGTACATGTGCAAGCCTTCTTTGCCACACTTCATTTGGTTTAATTGACTCAAGAACCAATGCTTGTTCAGGTTGTCCCTTCAACTTGTACAAGCCTTTGTCTTCTTCTCCAATCACTATTGCATCCTCTATTGTCTTTCCTCAGGCCACATCAAAGCTTGGCCATCGACAAATGCAACCCTAATTCCTTTTGTATCTAGTGCAGATATGGAGAGAAGATTCTTCTTCAATCCTGGAACATATAGCACATCCTTCATCTTTAAGGATTTCCCGAAGTCAAGCTTGTATGAAGCTTCGCCACTCCCTTTTATGGGGTATTGATAATCATCCCCAAGTTTCACCTTGTGAGGTGACTCATGTTCAAACATATTGATGAATGATTCCTTGTATCCCGTCATGTGTTTGGAAGCTCCACTATCCACGAGGCAATCATTACTTTTGTGTGTGATAGTGCCAGTAAGTGTTGAGATTAACACATACTCTTCATTCAAATCATTCTTCTCTCGTTTGAATCTTTTGTTTCTTGGTTCATCATATTCAACAATATGAGCATGGTGTCTCCTTTTCTGGATGGGACAATCTCTTGCCAAGCGTCCCTTTTCATCACAAGTATAACATCGAATATTTGAAAGATCTCTTTTGGTCTTTTTCGGTTTCTTGTCTTTCCTCTCATTGTGATGAAAGTTCTTCTTCTCCTTCTTCTTGAAATTCTTCCTAGTGTAATTGTAAGAGCTTTATCGTCAGTTGCTCCCATCTTTTCTTCTCTTGTCACAACTCTAGCTTCTTCTTGTGCACATTCTTCTCGAAGTTTGCTGAAAGGGTTCAGCTTCCTTCTTGCACAAATCCCTTGAATGAATGAGTCCCACGATATAGGGAGACCATTTAGGGTAGTCATTACAATTTCTCCTTCTTTGACATTGTTTTTCAACTTCTTCAAGTTGTTCTTTGATTTGAGCAACCCTTGTGAAGTGGGACTGTATGGTCTCGGAGTTCTGTATATTCACATTCTTCAGCTGGTTCCTCAAAGTCATCTTCTAATTGATGTTCTTTCCTTTGAACATCTTTGTCAAGGAATCATATACTTCCTTTGGTGTCTTGAATGCATACACATGGGGGATGAGGTGATCCTTAATAGAATATGCAATGATTCTCTTATCCTTAACCATGCTTCTCTTATGAGCAGCCTTTGCCTCATCTCCCTTTGGTTCTGGAACATCTCTAGAGATAAACTGATCCAAGCCATTTTTTTCAAGGATTAGGGAGATCATGTATTTCCATGCCCGAAAATTATCAGCCCCTCCAATATTGTCCTCAAGCTGAGTATGGTGAGTCATCTTTTCAAAATGAGAACTTCAAATGGAAGTAGTAAAGATTTGGATCTTACCTATTTGAGGTGTCCAACTGGGTTTCGGAGTAGGTTGATCTAGATTCTATCAGAGAAACCCTAATTTTACAAACTTGGAGTTTGGGAATTCTGTTTTGACAGAAATGCGCACCTCCTTGAGGCGAGTTGCTTAGCTAGGTCACTTTCTAAAAATTGAGGTGGGAAGCCTCCGATACTTGATGCCCTAGTTCCTCTCGGCATTAGTTGTAGCTAAAAATTGAAACCTCTTTGATTCAAAAACTACTACCACCAAAAGATGTGCCCTAGTGAGGTGAGTTAACCTAGCCCTCTCTGCTCAATGATCTATGGAGAGAACACCTTCAACTAGGAAGCCCTAGTTCCTGCAGCTGCACAGTACCTTATTTCAGAGAGGCTCTGATACCATGTTAGTTTTTCTTGAGATCTAATTAGATTATGTAGGATCTTTATCTGAAAGAATAACAAGTACAATAAGATGCATAAGATATAAAAGATACAGGAGACACAAAGATTTTCACCAGGGAAACCATAAAGGAGAAAACACTGCAAACTTCTTCAGAATAGTGAGATGATCAAAAGCAGTAATAAGAAGTAATCAACAACTATCTATCTCTCCTCCTCTATCTCTCTCTCTCTCTCATGAGCACTTGAGAGTGTATGAGGTGTGTATAAATGAGGGAGATCGCCTCCCTAATTATACCATTTCAAGTCACTAAACAAATACAGCATTCGAGCCTACATGTTGTTAGCACCTGTGCTAAAATTTGAAGATTTTTATAGATGCACCCATGCCAATTCCCCTACAAAAGACTAAGCCGGTGAAAATGAGGGGTAAGGTAAAAAAAATTCATGTTATATAACTTGGGTAAGTGCTGAGCAGGTTCTGAAGGATTTGTTCCTGGTTGAAGGTGAAGAAAATAGTCAAAAAAATCCTTAGGTGCGACCTTGGGAATGAGCCCGAATACGAAAAATTTGATCAAAGTTAAAAGCTGACCAGAATGGACGACCTGGATGCATAACGAAGAAAAATCAAGGGTCACAATTCATTTCTACCAAGGAAAAAATTGGGAGCAGAAAAGCGGATAAGGAAATTTCTATTATAAAGTTGGTAAAGCTGACTTCTGCTTTTCGCAGTCCGAGATCGATAGTTTAGAAAGCTTCCGCTGAAGATCAGCGGTTCAGAAAGTAGCATAAGAGCAGAAATCGAAAAGTTGAAATACAAAATTTTGGTTATAAAAAGATTGCAATCCTGCTTTCCGCTTTCCGCAAGATCGACGGTCCAGAAGACTTCCACTAGAAATTAACAACTCAGAAAGAAAAAGGGTGGGAGTAAAAAGGTGGAATGCGGAAAGGATAGAAATTTGGTTGTGAAAAGATGAAAGTCCATTTTCCGTGATCTGTAGGATCAATGGTCCAGAAATTTTTCACATCCCTCATCCTAGATCAACGGTGCAGGATGAATCTTGCGTAAATCAACGGCTAAAGACCAATTTCGTAGGTGGAAATAAAAGGATGAAGGAAACCGTTGTATGCTGTTCAAAGATCCTCTAACCAGTCGTTTTCACCAAGCATGCCTGAGTCCCATGTGTCTAGTTTTCCATTTTTATCTATCACGCGCAGCCCTGCGTGCTTTCTCCATTTGCTCGTGATCATGGCGTATCTGCCAGGTCGGAATTTGTTAAGATTTTGTCTGTGCGGTTTTTATCCTCATGCTGTAACTGATTTTAGCTTTGTTTCGAGGTTGGTCTCAAGAGCCCATGACACTATAAATATAGGCTCAAGAGAGGAAGAAAGGGTTGTACTTTCATTTTTGAAGCCCTTTGTGCCTGGTTTTTTGTACTTTTGCAACTTTCTTGGAAGTGTTAATGAGAAATATTCTTATCTATTTCTGAGATTCATCACGGTGTTCCACATTCAGTTTCTATTTCCTGTTTGCATCATTTTCATTTGTGTAAGTTTTTGCTAATGCTTTTTAGTTGTATGTGAGGAATTCATTTTACTAAGCGCTCCTTGCATCAGAATTTGTATTTGTGATGTGTTCATGATGATTGTCATAGAACTCACCCTCTGTTAGGTGCTCTGTTTTAGTTATTAGCCTTTATAATTACTTCTGCTAAAAGTGGTGCAAGAGATTCATCCATAGATAGGTGCCTCTTGCTTCACTGGCCTCTTTCTCCTTTCTCCTACCACCTCTTGAAGATATTTGACTGAATGTGACACCCACTTTGCCTCAGATTACAAAGGAAAATCACCATTCATTATTGCTGTAAAACCCTCGAATGATTCAGGCTGTGACTCCATTGCCCAATGGTTTTTAACATTTATCTGTCTTACACTCTTTAAATTCTGAACAACCCTTCCCCTCATAAATATAGTCGTCTGAATGCTTGTTTAAAGGTTAATGTATATGTGAATGACCCTGTGACAAAGAGAGAGCCCTCTCTAACTGTATAGGCTAGAATACAATCTAAATATTGGTTTGAAATGGTTACCCCAATGATTCTCCTACCATAACCATAGGAAAAATATTGGGTGATAACATCTTGGCGTCGTTGCCGGGGAGTAATCACTATTATTTCCTTGGGGAAATGACATTGTTTTAGTTCTACGACCTGGTTGGGCAGTTGGTCATAGACAAATATTGGTTGTATATGCTCTGGCGACTCCACTCAAAGTTTTTGGAAGGTGACTCCACTGGGAAATATTGATGAACATACTAGGGAACGAGGGTTCAAATCATTCCTTGGGTATGAGCTATAGAGTTGCATATTTTATTGTTGGTGGTGAACAATGGTCAAACATCAAGAAGGTCGTCCATCTTTCACCTAGCGACTCCATCTGGAAAGAATCCAGTCTTCATAATGTTCTATGGCAACTCCACTCTCAAAGGGTTGCAAAGTTTGAGGAACTGATTCAGTTTCTTCATCATCAAGATGAGTTCTATAGCTGTAAGGTATTATCCTATGAATCATGGTCACATTCATGGTTTTCCAAATTGGATACCTAATATAGATTGGAAATCATATCTTCCAAGATTCAAAGATCAAAAGGGGGATGATGACGCCATTCATTTATTTATATTTGATAAGCATATACATAAGTTGGGAGTTGAATTGCATGAGGATTCTTTAATGAAAATGTTCATGATTAGTTTATAAGGAAATGCAAGGTCATGGTATGAGGGATTGCTAGCAGGGAGTTTATATTCCCTTAAATACTTTCATACAGTATTTCATGAACATTTTAGAGATCAATATCTTTCTTTGCTGATAATTCAAGACTACTGCACGCATGATAAAGAATTCATTGAAAATTTGAAAGGCATATACGACGATGATCAATGTGTGGATGAAGAGATTTTGGAAATCTTACATGAATACTCAGCTGAAAAGAAGGACAAACCAACTGCCATGATATTCAAGAAAATTCCTAGCAGTTGGTAATGTCTTCCTTACCTGAAGTTGACATAAGCCAAAGCTCTGTTTCAACCAGCTATATCTCTTTTCCTGAAACTGATGATAGTTTTCAACATTCTTTTCAATCTTTGTGTGGCCAATAAGGAAGTGGGGAATGTCAATAAGATTGTTCCTCATATCATTCAACTCCTGAAATTTTGTTACAAGAAGAGGCTACCCTTTTTCAGTCAGTAGTTACCTTTTTGCAGCTACAATATCTTCAAAGACACAATATGCTTTATGAAGAATTCAATCATCCTATTACAAACCCTGCTAATGGTGGTATTAAAGAAGGTTTTAGTCCACCTGTTTATGATGAGCAAGAAGATGATTATCCTAGTGATGCACATGAAGAGGGTCATCTTGAATTTCTTTATGAAGATTGTAGTTAGCATGTTGAAAATTATGTTCGTAATGTTTTTAGAGGAGATTTTAGCATGCCTATATATGATGAATGTGAGGATGGCTACTTGGATAATGCACCCCAAGAACCAACAAACTGCAATAATAGATTGGACCACCTAGAAGAAGAAGAGGATTCCAAAAGGGATATTTCTTTATGTCCTTCAAATTCAGAAATTATTTTGCTTGATTCTATGGAAAAACACAATGATAATTACTTTGAAACATGTGGAAAGAATCAATTTCCGAATTTTGAAATTTTAAATCAATCTATTGATTTCCCATTTGAAAATTGTCATGAGCATTCATTGCATGGTTCTTTTGAAGATCAATTTGGCAGGGTGTTAGAGGAGTTACAGTTGGAGCAGGTTTGTCATGGTAGATACATAACATAAATTTTTGAAGGTTGTCATGATCCAATAGCTTAATATGTGGAGAATCTTTGCAGTGGGAATGTGGGTTATGTGTGTACAGTAAAGATTAGGTCTTCTATCCTAACCTTTTACCATTCAGTTCTTCTTTTGTGATTTGGATCAAGCATGCTGAAGAAACCCAATCATTAGATCAATTGCTTGATTGGCTTTATTGAAAGTTAAAATTTACTTGATTGGGCATTGTTGTTCAGTAAGTAGGGTAGATAGGAATGAATAAGCTTGACATGGCGAACATTTATTTTTAGCAATTTTCAGTTTGTTTTCAGTATCAGTTTAGTTTTTTTTTTCAAAGATCATTGGAGATTTCAGGAAAAGCTTGGGACCAGCCCAATGGATCAGGCACCTCGTCTACGAGGTTCTTTTCTACCTCGTAGGGAGGATAACATCCCTGAGTTGGAGCCGCTATTAGCAACTGTGCTAAAATTTGAAATTTTTTATAGATGCACCCATTCTAATTCCCCTGCAAAGGGATAAGCAAGTGAAAATGAGGGGTAAGGTTAATTTTTTTCCATGTTATATAACATGAGTAAGTGCTGAGCAGGTTTTGAAGGATTTGTTCATGGTTGAAGGTGAAGAAAACAATAAAAAAAATCCTTGTTTGCGACCTTAGAAATGAGCCCAAATATGAAAAATCTGATCAAATTTAAAAGTTGACCAGAGCGGACGGCCTAGATGCATAGCGGAGAAAAATCAAGGGCCGCAATTCATTTTCACCAAGGAAAAAAATCAGGAGCGAAAAAGCAGAAAATGAAATTTCAGTTATAAAGTTGGTAAACCTGACTTTCGCTTTCCGCATTCCAAGATCGACAGTTTAGAAAGCTTCTGCCGAAGATCAACACTTCAAAAAGGAGAATAAGAGCGGAAATACAAAAGTTTGGTTATACAAAGATTGGAATCCTGCTTTTCACTTTCCGCAAGATTGATGGTCTGGAAAACTTCCACAGAAATCAACAACTCGTAAAGAAAAAGGTTGGGGGTAAAATGACAGAATGTGAAAAGGACAGAAATTTGGTCGTGAAAAGGTGAAAGCCCATTTTCCTCGACGGTCTAGAAAGTTTTCACATCCCCAATCCCATATCAACAGTGCAGGATGAATCTTGCGGAAATCAACGGTTAAAGAGCAATTTCGCAGGTGGAAAATAAAAGGATGAATGAAACCATTGCAGGTTGTTCGAAGATCCTCTAACCAGTCGTTTTCACCAAGCAGGCCTGAGTCCTAGGTGTCTAGTTTTCCATTTTTATCCATCACATGTAGCCCTACGTGCTTTCCAAATTTGCTCGTGATCATGGCGTATCTGGCAGAGTCTGAATTTGTTAAGATTTTGTCTGTGCGATTTTGACCCCACTCTGTAATTGATTTTGGCTCTGTTTTGAGGTTGGTCTCAGGAGCCCATGACACTATAAATATAGCCTCAAGAGAGGAAGAAAGGGTTGGACTTTCATTTTTGAAGCCCTTTGTGTTTTTTTTTTGTAGTTCTGCAACTTTCTTGGAAGTGTTAATGAGAAATATTCTTCTGCGTTTCTAAGATTCATCACGATGTTCCATGTTCAGTTTGTGTTTCTTGTTTGTATCATTTTCATTCGTGTAAGTTTCTGCAAATGCTTTCTAGTTGTATGTGAGGAATTCATTTTATTAAGCGCTCCTTGCATCAGATATTGCATTTGTGATGTGTTCATGATGACTGTCATAGAATTCACCCTCTATTAGGTACGCTGTTTAAGTTATTAGCCTTTATTGTTGCTTCTGCTAAAAGTGGTGCAAGTGATTCATTCATAGATAGGTGCCTCTTGTTTCATTCGACTCTTTCTCCTTTCTCCTACCACCTCTTGAAGATATTTGACTGATTGTGACACCCACTTTGCCTCATATTACAAAGAAAAATCACCACTCATTATTGCTGTAAAACCCTTGAATGATTCAAACTGTGACTCCATTGCCCAATGGAATTTAACATTTTCATGTTTTGCACTCTTTAAATTTTGAAAAAATCTAGCCTTTTGAATGCTTGTTTAAAGCTAAATGTATATGTGAATGACCCTGTGAGAAAGAGAGAGCCCTCTCTGACTGTATAGGCTAGAATATAGTCTGAAGATTGGCTTGAAATGGTTACCCCATTGATTCTCCTACCACAACCATAGGAAAATTATTGGGTGATAACACATGTCATCTCAAATGGGGCCCACTTCTCCTAGAGAGACTCCAAGTACATATTACATGATGTTACACTCGGGACTATTGCCCCGAATTACAACGGAGGTTGTACCTCAAGGTCTATACACAATTTAGACATCTCGTGAAGCGGTAACATACATCCCCAATGGGGGTACAACAACATACAATGATAGTATACATCATAATATATTTCAAAGTTACAAATACATCAACACCCCTTCTTAACTAGAAAGGTATTCTGTCTGTACACAATCATCAACACATTTGGTCAGGTCTTCATCACATCGTCATCATCACAGATTCACAGAGTCTTCATCATAGATGTGGCCATCATCTTCTTATAATTTGATCATCGTACCACAATATCTGTCATCAGAAGTTTCTACAGTGCTAGCCCTTTTTCATGCTGGATGTAGGCCTAGTCCTCTGCCAGGTCTTCATCTCATCTCGAGCAATCCTTCTCGTAGAGTCTTTCCAGGATCTTCTTCACGTTGCCATGGAAATATCCCATGTTTTCTACCTTCATCTCGTTGTATCTAGATCATCTCTTTTGTCCTGCACAAGACAAAACAACAAACAACCAAAGCATCTACAGTCGACCTGCGCTCTATTAAAAGAACCGCCTAGGTGCACTTCTTGTGCTTCATGACCTTATCATCTCAACATGGGAACTTCATATATTTCATATATATGGTGGGACTATTTAAGACCCAACAACTTGTTACACCAGGACCCTTTTACATTCTTCTTGTCAACCTTAAGGAATTACATTTGAACAACCTGCGCCCAAGATCTTTTTTGTTAAGATAAAATTCGGGACATATTACATCCAAGTAACCTGCGTACCACACTAGAGCTCAATAATTACACTCAGACAACCCACGGGACATATTACATCCGAATAACCTGTGTACCGTGTCAGGGCTCAGTATTTACATTCGGATAACCCATCTCATTTCCCATGTGAGATAATATGCTTTGTATCAGGACTAATTACATCCAAGGATAACTTGGGAGCTTCGCCAGGATGTTACATCCAAGGATAACCTGGGAGCTTCGCTAGGATGTTACATCCAAGGATAACCTACAATACTGATTACATATGAGAAACCTATGAACTTCGCTAGGATGTTACGCTCAAACAACCTGCATTTCTAGTTATGCTAGAACACATCATTCCCTTTTCCAAGGGATCTCAATCTAGATCACACCAACTCTTTCTCTTAAGTACTTGAACTTCACTCTCATAAGAGGATTGTTAAAAAAATTGGCTATTTGCTCCTCTGTTTCCACGTACTGGAGCTTCACTGCTCCTCTTTGCACCATATCCCTGATATAGTGGACCTTGATCTTGATGTGCTTTGACTTGTCATGGAACACTGGGTTTTTCATCAGTTTCACGTAACTTTTATTGTCGCAGAGGATGCAAGTCACATCCAACTAGAGATCAAATAAGTCAGACAGTAGATTTCACAGCCACATTGCCTCGCAACTAGTCGAGTAAGTGGAAACATACTCTGCCCCGGCTATACCCAATGCCACACATGATTGCTTCCTGCTGAACCAAGAGATCGTGCTAGATCCCAAAATGAAGCAACAACCTGAGGTACTCTTCATGTTAGTGGCGCTACCTACCCAGTTTGAATCAACATAACCGTGTAGGTTGATCTTCTGATTCACATCATATTTGAGCCCATAATCCACTGTACCTTTTAGGAACCTTAGAACATGCTTTACCACTATCAGGTGAACCTGTCTTGAATCAGTTAGGAACTGGCTTAGAGTGTTCACCGCAAAGCATATGTTTAGTCTCGTATTCATCAAATACATCAATGATCCAATCATCTGATGATACATCGTGGCATTGACCTTCTCGGATGAAGAATCACTCAAAAACTTCAAGTTATATGCCATAGGTGTGGCCATAACCTTGCAATCCAACATTCAAAATCTCGACTGCATAATTCCCTTGCCCAAGGAATATTCCATCTTCACTCACCCACACCTCCATGGCTAATAAGTAGTGCATCATACCTACGTCTTTCGTCTTGAACTCTATAGAAAGTATCCTTCTTGTATTTGTAATGAGTTCCTCATCACCTATTAGAAACAAGTCATCGACATATAGCAGGAGTATCATTGTTCTTCCATCTTCCACCTTGAAATAGAGGTTGGAATCTGCTTTACTCTTGGTAAAGCCCAAGCTCATCATAAAGTTATCCATCCCACCGTACCATGTCCTTGGTGCTTGTTTCAAACCATACAAGGTCGTCTTCAATTTGCACACATGGGTCTTCCTATCACGTGTCTCAAATCCTAATGATTGTTCCATGTACACTTGCTCCTCAAATACAATATTCAAGAAGGTTGTCTTGACATCGATCTGGTGTACTTTCCATTTCATAACTCCTGCCAAATCAAGTATGGTCCTTATGGAAGTGTACCTCGCCACGGGTGCAAATGTCTCTTCGTAGTCTATGCCTTATTTCTATGAGACGCCTCGTGCTACGAATCTTGCCTTCTATTTCTCAATGCTACCATCTGTAGCATGCTTGATCTTGTAGATCCACTTTGAAGTCACGGTAGACTTCTTCTCCTGCCTCAGAACAAACTCCCAGACATCATTCTTCACGATCGACTGATATTCCTTGATCATCGCATCCTTCTAGTCTTTCTTTCTTATAGCCTCTTCATATGTGGAAGGTTCTTTATCAATGATGTCACACAGTAGGGACACATAGATATTGTAGGGGTTTTCCCTTTTTCTCTCTCTATGTATTCCTTCTAGAGTGCCATACCTTTCAATTCTCGTAAGAGCTCCCGTGCCCATGCTGGTTTCCTCTTGTGGGAGTCCTTCTCAAGGAATGTCTCTATCGGCTCTTGTGGTTCGATCATGTCGTGATCTTCAGGGTCTTCTGGAATTGATTCTCCAAATTCCATGTCTCGAACTCTCATCTCTTCAGGTTCCTTGAATTCTTGGATAGGAGTCCTCCTGGATCTAAAGTATGTCGAGTGTTAATAAAAGGTTACATCTCTACTGATGTCAATCTTCTTGAATCCTGTGAAGTATATTCGATAGGACTTTGATGTATCACTGTATCCTACGATACACCCTTCCTCCCAAAAGGATTGAGCTTGGTCCTTTTCTCCTTTGGGACATGTATGTACACCAGGTAACCAAATAGTCTTAGATGGTTGAATTCGGGTTTCACTCTTGAGAAATCCTCTTCAATAGTCTTGTTTTCAAGTACTTGATGAGGAGTATGATTCTGCACAAACATAGTTGTTCTTGTTGCCTCCGCTCAAAGGGGCACAGGAAGATCATGGTTAAGCAATATTGCTTTCGCTACTCCCATTATGGTTCGGTTCTTTTGTTCCACAACCCCATTTTGCCGGGTATTGTATGGAGTGCTCAAATCCCTCTTAATCCCATATTATTTATAGAGTTCTTTGACTTCTCCCGAAGTGAACTCGCCGCCATTATCTGACCATAGAATCTTAATATTCCTATATGTCTGGTTCTCGACCAAGGCTTTATATTACTTTAACTTAATGAAAAATTCACTTTTCTCTTTCAATAAATATATCCAAGTCTTACGTGAGAAATCATCTATAAAGGACACATAGTACACATACCCTCTTAATGAGCTAGAAGACACGGGTCCACATACATCTGAGTGTGCTATGTCCAATATTCCTTTAGCGTTGCTCTCATTGCTGGGAAATGTCTTCTTTGCATTCTTTCCTTTTGCACATCCTTTGCAAATGCCCTCATGATTTGCCTGGATCTCTCGCAATCCTGAAACTGCTTTGCTTGCCATTGGTAGTGCTCTGTAGTGCACATGTGCAAGCCTTCATCTTCTTCTCCAATCACTATTGTATCCTATATTGTCTTTCCTCTGGGCCACATTAGAACTTGGCCATCGACAAATGCAACCCTAATTCCTTTTGCATCTAGTGTAGATATGGAGAGAATATTCTTCTTCAATCCTGGAACATATAGCACATCCTTCATCTTTAAGGATTTCCCGAAGGTCAAGCTTGTATGAATCTTCGCCACTCCCTTTTATGGGTATTGATAATCATCCCCAAGTTTCACCTTATGAGGTGACTCATGTTCAAAAATATCGACGAATGATTCCTTGTATCCCTTCATGTGTTTGGAAGCTCCATTATCAACGAGCTAATCATTGCTTCCATGTGTGATAGCACCAGAGAGTGTTGAGATTAACACATACTCTTCATCCGAATCATTCTTCTCTTGCTTGAATATTTTGTTTGTTGGTTCATCATCTTCGGCAATATGAGCATGGTGTGTCCTTTTCTGGATGGGAAAATCTCTTGTTAAGTGTCCCTTTTCATCACAAGTATAACATCAAACATTTGAAAGATCTTTTTTGGTCTTTTTTGATTTCTTGTCTTTTTTCTCGTTGTGATGAAAGTTCTCCTTCTTCTCATTCTTCTTGAAATTATTCCTGGTGTAGACTACAAGAGCAATATCGTCAGTTGCTCCCGTCTTTTCTTCTCTTGTCAGAAGTCTAGATTATTCTTATGCACATTATTCTTGAAGTCTGCTGAAAGATATCAGCCCCCTTCTTGCACAAATACCTTGAATGAATGAGTCCCATGACATAGGGAGACCATTCAGGGTAGTCATTACAATTTCTCCTTATTCGACATTTTCTTCAACTACTTCAAGTTGTTCTTTGATATGAGCAACCCTTGTGAAGTAGGATTGTATGGTATTAGAGTTCTATATCTTCACATTCTTCAACTAGTTCCTCAAAATTATCTTTTGATTGATGTTCTTTCCTTCGAACATCTTTGTCAAGGCATCATATACTTCCTTCAGTGTCTTGAATGTAGACACATGGGGGATGAGGTGATCCTTAATAGAATCTGCAATGATTCTCTCATCCTTAGCCATGCTTCTCTTATGAGCAGCCTTTGCCTCATCTCCCTCTAGTTCTAAAACATCTCCAGAGATAAACCGATCCAAATCATTTTCTTCAAGGATTAGGGAGATGATGTACTTCCATGCCTGAAAATTATCTGCCCCTCCAAGCTTGTCCTCAAGCTGAGTATGGTGAGTCATCTTTTCAAAATGAGAACTTCGAATGGAAATAGTAAAGGTTTGGATCTAACCGATTTGAGGTGTCCAACTAGGTTTTGGAGTAGGTTGACCTAGAGTCTATTAGAGAAACCCTAATTTTACAACTTGGAGTTTAGGAATTCTGTTTTGATAGAAGGATGCACCTCCTTGAGGCAAGTTGCTTAGCTAGGTCACTTTCTAAAAACCGAGGTGGGAAGCCTTCGATACTTGATGCCCTAGTTCCTCCCAGCATTAGTTGTAGCTAAAAATTGAAACCTCTTCGATTCAAAAACTGCTACCACCAAAAGATGTGCCCTAGTGAGGCAAGTTAGCCTAGCCCTATTTGGTTGATGATCTGTGGAGAGAACACCTTCTACTAGGAAGCCCTAGTTCCTGCAGCTGCATAGTACCTTCTTTCAGAGAGGCTCTGATACCATGTTAGTTTTTCTTGATATCTAATTAGATTATGTAGGATCTTTATCTGAAAGAATAACAAGTACAACAAGATGCATAAGATATAAAAGATAAAGGAGACACAAATATTTTCACAGGGAAACCATAAAGGAGAAAACCCTACAAACTTCTTCAGAATAGAAACATGATCAAAAGCAGTAATAAGAAGTATTCAACAGCTATCTATCTCTCCTCCTCTGACCGTATCTCTCTCTCATGCACACTTGAGAGTGTGTGATGTCTGCATAAATGAGGGAGAGTGCCACCCTATTTATGCCCTTTCAAGTTACTGACCAATAATAACATTTGAGCCTTCATGTCATCTCACATGGGTCCCACTTCTCCTATAGAGACTACAAGTACATATTACATGATGTTACATTGGGGACTATTTCGCCGACTTACAACGAAGGTTGTACCTCAAGGTCTAGACACAATTTGGACATCCCGTAAAGGGGTAACATACATCCCCAATGGGGGTACAACAACATACAATGATAATATACATCAGAATATATTCTGAAGTTACAAATAGATCAACAATATATCTTTATGCATAAGGACTTGTCATCGTGAATATGTTTTGAAAATTATGAAATGTTTCTAACCATGCAACTGTATTTGACTTATAGGAAGGATCATATGCAATCACCTACAAGAAAATAATGACGAAGTTGCAGATGTACAAGAGAGGAACGATGCAATTGAAGTCTATTGCATCATTATGCAGAGTGGGCCACCAAAGCCCTACACGAAGCACCTTTATCGCAGTCGCTCATCCTCCACAGTGGCCACCAGCAACTCCCGCATGGGCCTCTTCTAAAATATGCCCTTGTTCATGCAGGAGGACACATCGCCGCAAAATATCATTTGTCCTAGTTTGTATAGATGGCCAATGATCAACTGGATATTCGAGGCCTTCACCACCAACTGTTTCTTCTGACTCGTTGTGAAATCCTCCGGTGTGCTTCCCATCGCCAGAAATTGAATTATTTGATCATAATAATCATCTGCCATGTCGACTCTGAACAAATATACATATGGAAGTCCATCTTCAATATTTGTTGGCTCTTCACCTGTCTCAATTTGGGATAAGTGATCAGGGCCCGCATTTAAGCGACCCGACTTCAAAATTATCTCAAAATCAAACTCTTGAAAAAGAAGTATCCAACGCCCTATCTCACCCCCCAACACAGGATTATTGACTAGGTACTTTGAAGCGTAATGGTATGTAAAGATCTTAAAATGACTGCCCAAGAGGTAATGCCTAAACGTTTTTAGCATATATCGTCGCCAGAGCTTCTCTCTCAGTGGTTGTATAGTTCTTTTCTGTGGATGACAACTTCCTACTCGTGAAAGTAATCGGATGATCTAGATCTCCTTATCTTGGTTGCGGCAACACCACTCCCAGCGCAACAGATGATGCATCCACGTGAACACGGAAATCCTTGTCCCTATCCAAAAAAATGAGTATCAATGCAGAAGCCATCTTGGCTTTCAACGTGTCAAAGCTTCCTTGACACTCTTGACTCCATACAAATGCGACAATCTTTCTTCAATAGTTTTTCCATAGGGGCTGTGATCGCAACATATCCTTGTATGAACTTATGATAATATCCTATATGCCCTAGCGTTGCTTTAAAAATATTCACATTTGAAGGCGGTGGCAAGCTCAAAATGAGCACTATCTTCGCATGGTTGACCAACAGTCCTTGCTTGCAAACAATGTGATCCAGCAACATCCCAAAAGGTGCGCAGAGAATGCACTTTTTTGGAATTCAGCATGATCTGATGCTATCAACATCTTTCTAGCATCAGTCGTAGGTTTTCCAGATGATCCCTAATCAGACCATACACTGTCTAGTCATACATATAAAATTTCAAGAACATCTGAATAAAATATTTGAATGGAGCAACAACAACCCGAGAAAATATTGTAGGTGCATTCTTCAATCCAAAAGACATCACCGTCTACTAAAAGCAACCCCATTCAGTCACAAATGTGGATTTATGTAAATCTTCCTTTGCGATCTGGATCTAGTCATAACCAGGGAACCCATATGTAAAAGATTACATCTCCTATCCGCCTACTCCTTCTAGCACTTCATCTGTGAATGGTGTCAAAAATGGATCATGCATACATGCATCATTTAATTTTCTCAGGTCGATGCAGATGCAGACCTCACCCATTTTATTTTCTTGGACAACCATCAGACTGATCCATTTTGATTCTTCAACTGGTTCAATTATTCCAACATCCAACATCTAATCAAGCTTAACTTTTACCCTTTCCTTGTATCGCGGGTTCAGATGATACGAGCGCTGCCTTACTTGTTTTGCATTAGGTTTCAATGGGATCTTCATCTCTCCTAAATCTCCCAGTATCCCCTTCATCTCAGAAAACTTCATAGGAAATAGATCTTGGAATTCATGCAACAAGTTTGTAATCTTTGCCATCGTTTGCTCATCCCAGTAGTCTCTGACACTTGCAAACTTTTGGTTATCTTCTATCCCAATGTTGACTTTCCTTATCTTCAGTGGCTGATTCATGGGATCCGTCGGCACATATGGTGCTGTGAAATCCTGACTTCCTTCCATTTTTGGAATGTTGATATTCCACAAATCATCATCATTTGGCTCACCCGATACATTATAACATTCCATCATCGATTGCATGTGACAATGCGCATGTGGATCCAATGGATATGCGACTGTCACCACCTTCAGGACAACATTACAGATACATTGTAGTGCATTGTGAACATCCACATTGGAATCCATGAAACTGAAGGTGTGATTAAAGCAAACTGTCAGCTCCTCCTAAGTGGTGATCTCTTTGCGCAACTCAGTGGATAGATACCACGATTGTGGAATCTTATCCAATGTGTGGACAAAGGAATGGAACCACTCATCCTTTGGTCACAATGCCCGCAAAGTCTGACACTCATTCAAATGATCACCAAGACTATTCCATCCGTCGTACCTCCCAATGTGATACACCTTGGCATCTTCAAAGTGAATTGTCATCAATATTAGACACTGTGTCCATCCAGTGATCGAATTCCTATGGGTTTCCCACCAGCGTGCTGGGGTAGCCTTCAACGCTTGCTCCAATGCTAGCAACCACTATGGTTCTTCCACATTATCTTCAAAGGAAACAAGAAACTCATATAACTCTGGTAGTCCTTCGTAAATTGGCAATTCAATGGTCTCAGTGGAGATGCAACATAATGACTGCGTAATCAATCCACACTTCCGTAGCGACACTTCATGCAAGTGGTTCTGCTAGTTCTATGAAGCATCATTAGATTCAGATGACACAGAGCTAGCGCTGCACCAACCAAGTTCCCCGTCAGCAGTCATATTTATATAATCTTCTGAAATATTATAAGCATAATCCCATCCTCTGACAACTTCATCCTTCACTGGCTCAATATATGTTTGCCATTCATTTGGATCCATTAGAGCGATGAATATGATGCCTTGGTTCTCAAATTTCATCATGTGCTTCTTAAAATTGATCACTGCCATACTATCGTTGGCCCATATGATCCTAACAATGCGGGATAGGAGCCTCCAACATCGAAGACTTCAATTACATCGAAGTCAACATAAGTCTTCATGCACTCGACATCTAGTACCAGGTGTGACACACGCCTGATCGGCTGTACCTTGGTTTGATTAGCCAATCACAACTGTACTGGAGGCCAGCCCAATGTTGGCCTCCCCATCTTCTGCAATGCTTATTTTTTCAAGATATTAACATCTGAGCCTAGATCCAGGATGACTTAATCTAATTCATAGTCCTCAATCTGAATGTTCATGTGCATCTCTTTTCCTGTACTTTTCTTATACATGGAATTTACTGCGGAATCCTTCCGTCCTTTAGCCTGTCGATACAACAATCTTTCCATCTAAGTTAGAGCATTGGGATCTCTTTCCAATGCCAAAAAACTTTCAAAGAAGATCTGCAAGGTACCATGTTGTCGCGATGGTCCTACCTCCAAAGAAGAATTAAAATCACTAGGCATTTCATAGACAAGTGACTTATCGGGGTTTATTTCAATTGCATCACATGCTTCAAATAATGTGTGTTTATCAGCGTCGATGTCGAGATGTGCCTTCTCCTTCCCAGCTAGCTGAACTTGTGGAGGGGGCCCATATTTTCCCATCGTCGTGCCTCCGCGCATGATGACTATGACATCAACATCCTGTGTCCTGTGTTTCGCTGAAATTGTCACGACCGTTGGTCCTTGATTCTCATTCAATGGTGGATTCACAGGTTGACCCACATTTTGACTTGTAATCTAGTTCTGAATTGGAATTTGGTTCTACACTTGATTCTGCAATGGAAGCTGATTTTGTACTTGATTTTGGCCCTACAACTAATTTTGGTTCTGTAATTAATTCTGATTCTGTAAATGCGGTACATTTTTGGCTTGCCACCTCGCAATTAGTTGTGGAAAGTTCTCAACAGTGTGATAAACCATGGTACAATACATGCATGTACACTGTAGTTGCATACAATCTCTTTGGTAAGGCCCGAACATGACATAATTTTAATATTTTACAGGTACACAACCTTGTCTGCCTCTGCGAATGAAGTCTCCTCCTTGTCCTCGGAATCCTCCATGGAATCCTCCATGGAATCCTCCTTGTTATTGGTACTGCAGCTGAGCCAGTTGCTGCTGAACATGTTGTGCTGACTAAACATATTGTGGTTGCTGTGGTGCCATCTACATTTGATTGTACTGTGGATGTGGTGCAAACTGCTGTTGCGGTATAAACTGCATCTGCGGTGGAGGTATATACTACGATTGAGGTGGTGGTTGGACCGCCTGTGATTGTACCTCTCAGTGATCCTCTCCCTTCACATAATACGAGTTGTATGTTCTCTCCTGGAGTATGTCATATGCATGACAGTCTTTATCTTCATGCTCGACAGATCGACAAAAAGAGTAGTATATATTTTGTCAGCTTTGTCATGTCGATGCCCATATACTTGACAAATGCGACACCATGGTACACTACCGCAACTCAAAGGGTTCGACACCCCTGATAATAGATAGTTTTGTAAATATGGGCAAGTATCCTTGGTATGTCCATCTGCACCAGAGATCCTCACATTGTTCCTTTCCCTTCTTAATGTCTTGTAACTGAAGTGTTAAGTTTGCTAAATGCGTCTGAATTTGGTTCATACCAACTGCATTTTCTCCAACGGGTGAAGCTTCTAACTTCATGGCGATATCCAAATCCTTGCCCTATGTCGTGATCTTCTGTTGCATAAGTAGTAATCTGATACGGGTCAACAAACCTGCAATGAACCATTCCTTGTGTTGAATGTCACTCATCTCAAAACTGACTCTTGCCATGAGTGTCTTGAACATCTGATCAAAATCCCAAATAGTCTCATTGGGATACTGCATACTTTCCTTTAGTTCTGTAATATACTGCGCTTCAGACTTTGGTTTTCTGAATTCTTCGATGAGTCCTCTCTTGAATTCTACCAATGTCTTCATCAGAGTCCTTGTAGGAAATTTCTAAAAACTTCATATACCAATAGAGGGCACGACCTTGCAGGGTTGTCTCCAATTGGCCCTTCTTAACATCATCATCCAAAGCTTGTCTTATAGTCCATACTGCTTCACATAGGAACCAGTACTATTCTGGATCCCCAGTACCATTCCCATGGAACAACGATAACTTCGCTTCGTCGCCCGCCATTCTAGGCCTTCTTGTCATGTCCCCACACCTCTAACCGACGAAGAGGATGCGACTAACCGCTATAAAGTTGGGAAAACTAAGCCCCATGAACATAAAATAAAATGCATTGGAAATAAACATACATAGATGCATAAATTACTATCAAACAATGGAAGCGATTTCATTCATTCACATCATTTCATATGTTCATATGGATTTATAAAACAAACATAGTTTCAAGGATTTAAACACAAGAATACTTATCTCAGAAGAAGCTTGTCCCGCAACCAGCTACGTCACTGCAACGTTCCACCCAACCATAGGCCAGTGTGATCATCAATCGCTCAGCAACACTGCCACCCCCGATTTGGGCATGATTCCTTAAGGAATAAGGGGAAACTAGCAGGCTCACACGTAGCCAAGGAGACACAAAACTCAGCCAAGCCAACACGGTTGGGTTTATCAGGCTAACATGGAGCTGGAAAGGTTGGTTTCTAAGCTAGTGAGCTCAATCCAAGAGCTATGAACACTTGCACCAGAACTAGCCTGACTTCTAAGACATCCACACACACCCAACACAAGGAAGCATCCCCTTCTCTTCTATGTAGTCCCTCGGGCCATGCCTTCCCTTCCACTACTATTCAGGGGGTGCAGAGAAGAAAGTCCACCCTCTAGCTTTGTCTATGGGGATTTTACACACACTAGGTTTATCAAGTAGGCTCAGACCCCATTTCCACTCCAAAACAGTTCAACCAAAACAATAGAGGCATACACAACAATTTCCAGATCGAGGATGGATGAAAATTGACTTGGGAGCAAAAAAAAATGAAATTGCGGATGGGTAAAACAACCCCCTTGGCAGCTCAAATTACAGATTCGTTTATTGCCCTATCATGGCCAAAAAAAATTCAACCGACACCCAAAATTCGTGGCTCTGTTCTCCCACTCATTGGGAAACACTAAACAACGAAATTCCCCACAGTGGCATGTGGAAACGACACCAAAACTCCCAGTAGAGATCCCAGCCACTATAAGCTAACAAAAACACTTCACAACCATGGTAAGAACACATGAAACTGCAAAAAAGTTAGTGGAAAATGCACCAGCAGCTCCAAAAACGTGAGGAAAAGCAACACAATCCTTGGCTTTACAAAAATGACCTCCCATCCATGGGAAAATGAAGCCAACAACTAAAAAAGTGGAAGGAAAACACACACAGGAAGTTCTCGATGCTTGAGAGAGCTCACGTGAAGGAAAAATGGTGAGGAAAACAAGAAAACATCCCATCCTGGTAGAATGGCATACATTTTTGGGTTTTTACTTGCCTAAGGATTCAAAACGCATTTCCCAAAGACTGATGGCTTCTCCAATTCGAATTTGGGTTGTAATACCTTGCCCATCCCATGCAATAACCAACTCAGCCAACTTCTGGCAGTAATAAATGATTGGGTGAATAAGACAAGAAAGGTAGTTGACAGTTTTGATGGGTTCTCCCTTTGACATTTGGCTTTTCCCCATTAGCCCCAAAGGTTTGAATAACCCCCCCCCCCTTATCCTTAGGAAATAATGCCCCTTCTCATTATTGTTGCATTGACAAAGCTGGTTGTGGGTTTTTAATTAATTTCATATTTACATGATGATTTAAAATCATAACGTGCCTGACTAGCACAAAATATCATCGGCACCGATTTCATCGCCGGAACATAAAATGATAGTCCATGGTGGGGATTTCTGTTGTAGCTCCACACCATGATTAATTACAACATATACATCATATATATTTAATGCAAATGGGGTCAAAACCGAGGTGTTACACTTCTTCCTACAGATGTTGATCTATTGCTACTATTAGAGTGCTACTGGAACTTTAGACAAGTAGGTGTTGTACTTGTATTTCTTCCTGATTGCGACATAGTGCATGGAGGCATGGGTATGTTTCTGCTAGGGGTTGATCTTACCTCTACCCTGGGCATAGTCTGGGTCTGGTCGTCCTCATCATCACTGTGGAGTCACTTCGTCCCATGTGGTCTTCCTTCTCGGTCTTGCGTTTCGATCGCAACAAGATTTTCTCTTGTCCTCTGCCTCTTCTCGTGTCGAAACCTTTCTCCTACTCTCGTAAGATCACTTTCTTCCTCAGCTTCCCTCTTGGTCTCATTGTAACTTGCACCCATCTACCCCGTATCATTCAATTCGTCTCCCCCCTTTTTTCGTGGTATCCACAACCCCTGCACACCAGAGTTCTACTACTCAAGGTGCATCTTCAATATGCCTTTTTCACATACAAGCATCTTAATTGACAATTGCAATGACAATAAGAACCTACCTCTTGGTCTGCTGAAGAATTCCCTTTCTGCTTTGTTGCAAGACTTAGTAGTATCAACCACAAACTTGGTGATATAGCCTTCTAAGATGCTGTCCAACCAGACTTCAATAGCCCACGACGCTTTGTTGTAAGTCTCCTGCAACTCTTGGATCAATTCCTGGGTCTAGGACCTTAGTTCACCTCCTTGGAAATTGTTATTGTGATAGGTAAACCACGCCAACCACTCGTACAGGATGATCAAGAATTGAGAAAAAAAGTACTCGTGTGGACAATTGTGTATGTATCTTGCCAACCACTTATCCGTCGTCAGTCTAGGGTTCTGATTTTCTGTCTCAGCGAATTCTCGCAGCTTCTGATCGAACCAGTCTTGAATTTCCAGTCTTGTCGGATGCCACAACATGTCCTCCCTTAAGTCGCAACAAGGTCCTGACAACAGAACCATTTGTTGGCACAAACCCAACCAACAAAACCCAGTCGATAGGGGTTTAGACTCTGTCGACAACCAAACCAACATGATCTCCCTGAGCATTGACCCAGATAGGTTTTACCTTGTCCAGCAACAACCGCATAGTGGATGAGGTCTCACCTAAGTTGTTCGAGGGAGAGCTGATGGAACCAAGTTTCCGCAGAATTGGAAGGGAAAACATGGCATCAATCTTAACAACTCAGTGCAACATTAACAGATCTGATTACTTATTCATTAACACAAGCATTTCTCATTGTTCTTAATCAGATTGCATCATTCCATTACAAATGCAATAACCATAGTGATGCACAGACAGATCTAGTAAAATAACATCATTTAAAGTAGGAAAACATCGCATCATAGATCCATGTCGCACATTCATTTAACATTCATTATAGAGTTGCAGAAAACAACAAAACAGTAAAACAAAAAGACACAGTAATTTAGATCAACTTCCGCCCTGTCATATTACTTTCGCTCAAAAATTATAGTTCACAGATCGACAGATCTCAGTCAGATGGTGTGTATCCAGATCTAGCTCAATATCATGTGAGGCTAGTATTTTTAACACTTACACTCTACTTCTACTTATATAGGCTTGTGCCTTTACATTTAAGGTCCACTTAGACAACTTCTAACTAATTCTTAACTGATTCTTTAAAATAATGACCAATATCCACAAAATATGGTCCAAAACAACAAAAAGTGACACAAAATATAAAAGATATTCTAATTCCCACTTTGCGCGCTAATCTTCCTCTTGCACGGTGCCTTTTGATGTTGCGCAGCATCCGCGATGCTGCACAACTAATGTATCCAAAAACCCTGCCAACAATACCTGTGTACATAGAGAAATGTGCATACAAACAAAAAAAATTGGAGTTTTCCTCAATGATTTCTGAATAACTTGACTCTTGGCCTTCCATATGCCTGAAAACACTTTGACTCGACCCTCCATTGTCCATTGGAGGGCTATATATTGAGCTCTTGGATGCATTAAAGGAAGGGAATTTTGGAGAGCAGAGAAATTATAGTTCATTATTGCCTCACTTGTTTATGCTTGAGTCTACATCCCTTTGTCCCTTTGGAGCACACATAGTTTCTCTTCCCAAGCTTGCCATTGCCTTATAAGCTTTCCATTGAGATGGAGGACTGAACTGGTGGAGGTCCAGGTGGAGGACTCGGTTTCTCCATTTCGATGAGGTGCCAACAGAGTTTGTCACTATTTTATCTTTGTTTATTATTAATAGAAATATCCATTTCTCATCCATTGCATGTGTATAACTATGAATATTTTATCCATGGATGTAGTTATATTTGCATATACATGATGGTTTATATATGCTAGAGTAGGCCTAACACTTTGATATATAGCATGCTTGTTTTGTTTGCTGTTGTTGAGAGCGAATTGTAAATATAAGCGTGTTGGAAAATCTCAACGGGGATTTACATCAACCATCCGGAATAAGGTACGCTTCATATACCTTAGTTTTAGATGCATTTGTTTCTCTTGCATATTGGAATGGATTGATTTTTGGTTTCATTCAGTCTGTTGTGGTCTACCCCAAGCCATAGGAAATTTCTCTTTGTAACAGAGTTGGTGACTCAGCTGGAGAGGTTCCTTGTTTTTCTTTGCGGATAGGGTGTAGAATGTGCTGGAATTGCTCTTTGTTTCTCCGTGTTTCTGTGTCGGGTCCAGAAGCATGTTTGCCCATTTGTGTCCCATTGAAGTAATTTAGGTCTTGGATTATCATTTTACCCCCTCTTTCTTCTTGTATGCAAGTTTTTTCCTCACAACTGCGTATACACATGGGTTTTGTCTGAACAACCATGTATACACGTAGGTTTTATGCAAACATTCATGTATGCTTCTCTTTTGAGTGTGATTTGGATGATTGAGTGTTGCTGGGTGACGTTTGAATGTTGTTGAGTCTTCTTGGGTACTGTTGGTGTCTGTCTATTGCCTCTGTTTGTGACCAGAGACCTTTTTTATTTGCTTCTTGGTTAGAAGTTGTTCTTGTCATCTTATTTTCTTTTTGTTTTGGTATAGTGCATTATATTTATTTTATATCAGTGTCTTGCATGGATGTTGTCTGATAGTTGTTGCAGGGCTTGGGAGCTGTAGAGACTTGTTATTTCATTTACATATCATTTATTTCAAAAATACAAAAATATTTTATTTTTGGTATGCTCATGCATTTTTGTATTTCAATAGTACTTGCATTAGGTTTGCTTATTCGATTAGTAATTAGGATTTCATATAGGAATGGTTGCATTGTCATTTGAAGGAAAAAATATGTATCTCATGTAGTGGCATACCCCATTTTGACATTTAAAGACAAAATTGCACTTGGCATTGTTTGTTAGGTGTGCATATTTACTTTCACTGCTGAGTCATAACATCATTGGTTGCACTGTCATTTCCTTTGAGTAATCACAACCCCTAAAATCAACGCTTAATTTATAATGAATTACACATTTTTCTTTGATAGGGTACATAAAAAAGCTTAGGTTTTAGAGTCTTGGAATAGGTTGTGTGAGTAAATTTCTCCAAGACTACTAAACAAAACATAGTAGGTGCATGTTTAGGTGAGAGAGTGAAATACTTGGTATAATTAGTGTTCTCATGAGGCTCCTCTTACACAGGAGTTAAGGATGAGGCAACATACACGTTTGTGGTGGGGATAGCCCCTTGCCACTCTCTATGCAGTACCGCAGATATTTCCAAGATCTTATTCGTATCTGAGGGCTTTTGAGGTACCTTTGGTGCTTTTGAGATTTGGGATTTGCTACCCTACCCATACGGAAGATCCCTCCTACAACCGTCCACCTGAGCATTGGTTATATTGGTGTGACCTTAGTTTCCTTACCTAGGTATCACAGAGGGTACTTGCAAAGGTTATTCTGTGAGTGTCCTGGCAAGGTAGGGGTCGGACATCATAGTCATTTTACATGTTGAAGCTGAGGGCCACTATAATTGGTTACACACCTCCGCTTGTAGTGTATGGGAGTCTCAGGCCTCTCCTAGGCAAGGCATACCTGCTACAATTGGGAGCTCATATATCCTCCCCTTAGATTTATTGGATTTTGGCTTAGATTCTCTTAGGAGTGTGCTCTGTGTGCGCTACATTGCTCTAGGGTTCGTAATTAGTTTGAGTCTCTTTAGTTTTGTGGAGTCATCATGGATCGAGGAGCGAAATTTCTCCGTTCTTGACATTTAGCGGGTCTACTACCTTTACGTCTCCTCCTCCTTCATGGAAGAGAGCCAGATAGTCTGAGTGGACTCGTACTCATTGTGATTCACACATTAATCTTGCCATGAGTCACACATATGAGATATCAGAGGCCCCTCCTTCTCCACCCCCTGGGGTGGGGAATGTGCCAGATAGTGTATATGGGACTCCGGAAGAAGTCAATCCTTTTGAGGTTAGTGCGTCATATAATGCATGATCCCAGTTTTCAGATTATTTAAACACTGACCGAGAATATTCTTCACATAGTTCAAGCAGTGAGACTCATCCAGTATGCTCTAGCACTAGCCCTTTTATAGTTGGCATGCTAGACCTTTGGGAGGTCGTTCAGTCATTTAATGTCGGATTTGGTGTTGACCCTAGTACTACGCCCAGGGGCACTGCCATTCCTTGCCATGAGGATAGGTTTGGTAGTGGTCACATTGCACCTTCCACACCTATTGTGGGAGGGTCTTCATATCCGTTATCCAGACCTAATACTATTGTCCCCGTTCATGGAAATGGACCTAGACATGTGAACATTGGAAGCACAACATATTCCATCTTATGCTCCATCATCTACTGCACCTGATCCTTCGAATGTGTTTTTAATGTTGCATCCTCCTCATGACTCACATGGTCCTTCGGGCTAGATTACTACCTCTATCCATGTTGTTTCCTTGTCTGCACACATTGTAGTGTCACGAGGCTACATGCCTCCTTACGTGTCGGCAGGTTATGTACCACCTTATGTGTCTGGGGGTCAACCTGCTCATCAGTCTTACAACTATGGCTATGTAGCACCCCAATATCAAGGTATTTAAAATTATAACATTCCCATGTATCCTTTTATGGGTAAAGTGGGGGGAGTCTATTATCCCACTGGCCAAGGCCATGGTATTTACAACAAACAAACTTACATGAATCAGTCTTATCAGGGGGCATGGAACCAGATGGAAAAACCTAGGCTCCCTTTCCTAGTGACATTGAACTTTCCTGGTCTGTCGAGATTGACTAATGATCCGGTATCTCATGATATGACATGGCCAATTTTTCTTGCCAAGATTCATTCAGACATTCCAATATTCAAAGCTAAGAGTGGTGAGGACCATGGTGAGCATGTTACTACTTTCCACAGATGGTACTCTTAGAATTTGTTGAACCATGATTATGTTCGTTTGCGACTATTTCAGCGCACCCTCACGGGTCCTGCGGTGAAATGGTATATAGATTTCCTGGGGCCACATATAGGATGTTCAATGACCTTTCCATGACCTTTCTCAACCACTTTTAGCTACCTGTGCGTTATGATGCCGGTACTGAGATCTTGTCAACATTTCAGAAAGATAAAGCCACACATATTTCTGACCATATTCAAGAGTGGCGTAGACAAAAGCGGTTGATTAAGTCCAACATTCCACCTGAGTTTCTTTTGGAGTGGTTCCTAAAATAGTTATTTCCATATATAGCGAAAGATGTGTCCACATCTGGAGTGATGAACAAGGAACATGCTATTCTCCGAGCTCAGCAACTAGACTTGATTTACGCTCAGTTTGAGCTCTTATATGAGATTATTCCGAACGCACCGCAGTCAAATTTTGATCCTAAGTTCAAACTTGGGCCACACTGATGGCATTGTTGGCTCTCGGAGTACCAAACCATAGACTTGGTTATGAATCAAATGAAGAATTTGTCTATTAACCAGCCTACATCGGGACAAGCTACGACTTCGTCTCATCCCACCCAATCGACGGATGTATACTCTGTGCAATCGTCGAATAAGAAGGGTAACCAACAGCTTGGACGAAACAAGAAGAAGGGAATTAACAATCGTAAGGGTGGGAATAGGAATGGAAATTATAATGATGACAAGAACAATAATAATGCTGGGGGGGATAAGAAGTCTAAACGTAAGGTTAAGTTCCCTTGCAAACTTTGTGGGGGAGATCAACTCACTTGTGCCCTCGTATTGAGGATGCCTCGAAATTCATTGCACATAGCCCAACTGTGTTGACGGACCCTTTACCACACAATCAAAATATGAATTCAAGGACCGTGGACTCCGGAAGTGCATTTCGTGGGCATCAAAACCCACCGAACACTTAAAGTGGCCAGGGGTGCATCCACATGATGTCCGCTGAGAATGTTGTGATGCGAGCTAAAGATTATGGTTCATCACAACCTGACTTGGGAAAACCACCTGCTCCTCTCGATGCCCCTTTGCATATCGACAAGCCTGAAGTCATGCCTCACATTCCTAAGGGAGTCTTAAAGTGTTCGAGGCACAATCCTAATGCCCGATTCATCCAACACTATTCCATTGTCAAAGATTTGGGCCAAACTCCTTGTGTGATGTATGCCTTACAACTCCTTCAGACTTTCCCTTCACAAAGGAGATATTTATTGTCTGCCCTTGGGCTGGTTGATTCATATCCTTCCACAGTGACTAAATTTGAAGCCCATGAAGGCCAGCCTCACTTTCCTTACCATGTGGCTCTCCTAGTCCACGTGGAGTGTATGAACAACACCATTAAACACACAATAATTGATAAAGGCATTGCATCTTCCGTGACGTCTTTAGCCTATTGGAAGGGTATAGGTTCTCCCACGTTGTCAAGATCTGGAACCATGTTGACTGCTTTTGATGTGAGATCTTTTTGGCTACATGGTATACTTCCTTCTCTTAAAGTCCAATTGGGAGGGGAGACCATGTCGATCGAGATCGAGGTGGTTGATGCACCCCTTGACTATAACCTTCTACTAGGCTGTAACTGGATTTATAATATGAAAGTGGTTGCACCAACCCTCTTTTGAGTTGTTTGTTTTCCTTTCGAAGGGAGGATTGTCACAGTCGAGTAGAAATCTTTTGATAATTTCGGTATGAAAGCATCGTCGAGAGATACTATCCTGGTTATTGATAATTCTCAGTCGACAACTGAGAATGTTGAGGTGGGAATGTATCCGTCATTGATGGGAACTTTCAATATTTCCGCACCAATTCTTATGATAGGTTCTAGCCTTAGTAGTGAATCATCATAGTTGAGTTCGAATCCATTTCACATTTCACATTTGGAAGATCCTTGGAATATCCCTTCTTCGAGCATTTCGGATGAATATCCATACCTACTAAGATGGACATGCCATTATCTACAACGATGATTGCTTATCAAGCTAGCCTTAGTCCCGTTGTAGATCTTAGTCCTTCCTCTTCGTAAATGGAAGAGGAGGATCCCTTTGCGCTACCTGTTTCGCCGGTTGCATCGTCACACTCTCATGATTGCTTCGATGACATTTTTCCTTTGGATGAAGCTATTCTTGAAGCCATGAGTGGTTTATATGGGCCTTGGGAGGAGTTACACCATCAATATTACTTTCTCCCAGAGCTTGAAAGTATGGAGTGTGATGACTATAGGGTGATCCTTAGTGAGAAACTTGGTAGCCCCGTGATCCCATTAGGCACTCTTGGTAAGCATGCTGAAGGGAACATGGATAATTTTTCTCCAACTATCCCTATCAACATTTATTGAACTCCTGAAAAAATAGAAAATGTTTACATTGGGGCGAATTGTTCCTCTGATGAAATTGAAGCATACACTAAGCTCTTCAAAGAATTTCGAGATGTTTTTGCTTGGTCATATGATGAAATGCCGGGAATAAACCCTCGCATGGTTGAACATGAGATTAATACCTATCCAGATGCTAGACTTGTTTGACAACGATTACATGTGATGAATCCCTGTAGGGCACTCACTATTAAGGCAGAGATACAGAAGTCGCTTAAAGCTGGATTTATCTATCTGGTTCCCTTGACTGAATGGGTATCCAATCCCGTTCCAGTTGATAAGAAATAGGGGACTATCTGTGTGTGTATTGATTTCTAAGACCTGAACAGAGCTTGTCCTAAAGATAACTTTCCCACACCATTCACAGATCAGATTTTTGATGAGTGTGCGGGAAGAGAGGTGTTCTCGTTCATGGACATATTTTCAAGGTATAATCAGATTCAGATCAAACTTGAGGACCAATGATAAAACGACTTTCACTTGTGCTTGAGGTATGTTTGGATATCGAAAAATGCATTTCAGCCTTAAAAACGCGGGAGCTAATTTTCAATGGGAAATGACCTTCTCTTTTCATGACCTTAAGCTGATTATTGAAGTATACCTTGATGATTTAGCTGCTCACTCTCGTTTGAGGGTGGATAATCTTGACCATCTACGCTTGGTTTTCGAAAGATGCCGTTGATATCAAATCCGGTTAAATCCACAAAAGTGCATCTTTTTCTCGAAAGTAGGTCGCTTACTGGGGTTTATCATTTCTAAGGAGGGCATTATTGTCGACCCTCTTTTAAGGTTGAAGAAATACTTCGATTGTCTCCCCCGCACACTATTAGACATATTTAGAGTTTGCAAGGGATGGCTAACTTCTTGTGGAGGCTTGTTGTGAATTTTTCCAATTTAACCAAGGGTTTCATGCGGCTTTTGAAGAAAGATACTCCTTTTATCTGGGATGAGCAAGCCCAAGAGCTTTTCGATGCATTGAAGAAAGCCTTGGCATTAGCACCAGTGTTTAGTCCACCCGACTATAGCTGCAAATTCTTGTTATATGTGGTGGCGTCTCAAGAGATGATTGGAATGGTTTTGGTTCAAGAGGATGAGGAGATCTAGGAGAATGTTATATATTATCTTAGCTGAAACCTCATTGATGCTGAACTTCGTTATAATCATGTTGAGAAGCTATCCTTAGCTACTGTCCATGCGGTTCAACGATTGATACATTGCATCCTCCTTCGCCAGAATTTGGTTGTGGCTCACATCAATCCATTTCAGTTCGTCCTCACCAGAAAGCTGATAGGGGGAAAATATAATAAATGAATTATGATCTTGCAAGAGTTCGATCTCGATTTGTTTTGGAAAAGTCTTAGAAGTCATTGATTTTTGCGAAGCTCATATCAGATTTTCCTAGTTTGGATGAAGTTGAGGTTCATGAGGTCTCTTTTGTCGATGAGCATATTTTCCTCATTTTGATTATGGACCTATGGTATGGGGATATTATAATCTATTTGCAGACTTTGAAGGTTCCTCCTCACCTCTCAAAGGATGAACGACGACAATTATGTCATGTAGCTAAGAACTACCTCATTGTTGGTGACACTTTGTATCACTGTGGGGTTGATTCCATTTTGCGTTGATGTTTAACTCATGAGGAGGATGAGGCTATGCTTAATGATTTCCATGGAGGGGAATGTGGTGGTAATTTATTTGGGCTTGCTACAACCCAAAAAATTCTGAGAGCGTGTTATTTTTGGTCATCGATCTTCAAGGATTGTGTTAATGCAGTCAAGTGGTTCCACCCTTCCCAGGTGTTTGCATGGAATATGCACTCACATCCTGCCCATTTACTTCTAATTATCACCATTGGTCCCTTCACCAAGTGGGGGGTTGATTTTATGGATTGCAACCCATCTTCGGTTGGGGGCCATCATCATGTTATAGTGGTTGTTGATTACTTCATGAAATGGGCAGAGGCTATGCCCACTATCAAAGTCGGCTGTGAGACAGCCGTGCATTTCGTTTTCAATCACATTATCACCCAGTTTGGTATCTTGAGAGAGCTTGTCACTGACCACGGTAGGCACTTTCAAAATAAGATGATGGCTGAGCTATATTTGAAGTTGGGATATAAGAAAGGGCATTCCTCTTCTTATTATCCTCAAGGAAATGGACATGTTGAAGATGTGAATAAGTCCCTTAAGTCCATTCTCCAAAGAACCATCACACAAGGCAAAACTAATTGGCATATCATGTTGTATCTTTCTTTGTGGGCCTACCGAACTGCGGTTAATATTGTCACCAGTTTTTCTCCATATCAATTAGTGCATGGGGTGGAGTCGATTTTACCGATTGAATGTGAAATCCCTTCTTTGAAGATAGCAGTAGAAATTTTGCCAGAAACTTCTGAGTTAGAGGAACATCTAGTCCACTTAGAGCAGCTTGATGAGCAATGTCGAGATGCCTTAGTGCCTCTTGAAGTAAACAAGTGTCATGTTAAGGCTTAGTATGATAAGTCTGTCCGTCCCTAGAAGTTTAGTGAAGGTGACTTGGTCCTCTTATATGACCAAGCTAGTGAACAGTTGGGGCAGTAAAGTTCAACCCCATGTGGCATGGAACTTACATAGTCAAACGAGTGTTAGAGGATGGGGCTTACGAGCTAGTAGATTATGAGGGGACAATCTTGGCGAAGACTAGAAACGGGCTCTATCTTAAAAAGTACTATGCGTAATTCTTAGCCAAGGTTGATACTTTGTATATTATTGTGCAGTTTCATAGTTTAGTTTTGGTCTTCTCGTGGTGTTCGGGTTTGTTGTGGCAAATGTTGACAGAGTCTTCAATATATGTAGGTTATGCTGACGGTGCCAACTACCACACCCAGAGCTCAGCTTCGGCTGCTTGGGTGATCTATACGCCTACGGGTCAATTTTTGTCTTCAAGAGGTGTATGTCTCTGACCTTCGTCGAACAATATTGTTGAATATAATGCTGTGATTGAATTATTACGGGATGCCATCTCTCATGGTATTTGATATCTTGAGGTACGTCTTGACTTGCAGTTAGTGGTCTTACAGTTAAATCACATGTATCGTATTAGAGATTCGACTTTATTACGAAGATTCTTGCAAGTAAGGTTGCTAGAACGACAATTTGAAAACATTACATACATTCACATTCCTAGGAACTACAATCATCTTGTTGATTCATATGCAAATTATGTACTAGATTGGCATTTGATACATAGACAATGAAGCATTCACATCACATTCACACATGTAAATATAATTAACCAATCATCATAAGCTTTTTCCATTTAAAATATAGTCCAAAAAGTGGTGTCATAATACATAATGTCATGATATAAAATTGGGGCTTTCTAGCCACCAAAATATACTACACGGTCGATACAAAATGTACATCAAGGCCTCTAAGCCTATGGAGCAGGGTGCTGATCATGAAAACGCACAACATCCCTAGCTAACCATCTGAACAACCAAACCCATGCATAGGGTATGCCTAGTACCTGTCGCTGCATTGCCTTAGAAAAGTCCTCCACTTGTGCCATGGGCATCCTATGCGTCAAATGAAAAAAGTTTGTGTAGATGTTCTGGAGCGTCTGCTCCCCATCCACACCCAGTATATCATCACCTATACCCCTTCAACAATGTCGAGGGAAGCTATCTGGCCGTCCATGACCAACATCTGTATGTACATGAACAATATTAGTGTGTGTCACCACCCAAAAACATGTTTTTTGATTTCATTATATCAAAAAATAAAAAAATTAAAAAATTAAAAAACAAAATGAAGTCGATATTGTTACCTATATCACCGTATGTAGATCCCTGTGGAATAGGCATATCTGGGTTGTCATAGAAGTCTACCCCTGCATAGGGGTAGTCATCAATGGCTACAATCTATCTACGCCACCAGTGGAAGAATTCAGGTGGGTAGGGCATAGCTACACACCATCCTCCTAGTCGCAGCATCACACTTGCCCAGCGCAACTGAGCTGGATCCTGAGGACTATATGGAGTGATTTGCACGCTTGGGCTTAGGCCTGGTACACGCTCAAAGAAGAAGGTACTCAAAATGATGGCAAAACCAAAGTTTCTTGTTCTACCCAGCTTGCACTCCGTCAACTGTTGTTTCATGTTACTCAACAATGAGGTACTCCAATCATAAATAGTGGGCCTCATGCACTCAACTGTAGAAAACATCGTTGTCCTGGTCCTGATGGAGAGATGCTAACCCTGTAATCTTGTTTGGTGCTGGTACTATGGCCTTGAGTCCAAGGTTCAGAATAAAGTTCACTGGGACCTGGCTCCCAACATTTTATGTGTCTAGGAGGCAGTAAACAACAATGTACTCCTCAATAGTGAGGCCACCTCCAACCCCACGAGCTCTAAGGTTGACTACCTCACCTTGGCGGGATAGTCCAGTGATAAAGTATATATCATCAACCTCAATGATAAGGGGCATCCCATTGATTTGAAAGGTCTCTGTATCCAGATCCCAGTAATCCATGAGCATCTGGAGTAGTATTAGCTTAGCTCTTAACCTACCAAGACACCAAAAATTATACAAGCCACATGCCCTCAAAGCTTCTTGGGAAATTATATCACCTTATACGACCCTATCCACATATTTGTGTCCGCGCTCACGCCACTCCAATACAATCTTGCCAAAAAACACAAGAGTTTGATGAGTTTTTACCTTAAAATTTGGTATGTGCGGCCTTGTACGCAACTATTTCCCGAACAACCGCGTGTATACACAGAAATCAAAGGATTTCCCGTGTACTCAACCCTATAGGAAGAAATCAAAGGGTTTCTCGCGTGGCCCAAGATGCCAAATTTAGGGTGCTTCAAAATAAAAATTCAACCACTAAAAATTAAAAGAAAACCATTAAAATGAAAGAGCATGGGATGTAGAGTTACCTAGCTCATATGGTTCCTGGTTTCCTGGCACGTAGCTCCCAGAATCAGTGTTCAAAGTTCTTGGTTCAAATGCATTATGTGGGGTAAAATTTTCTGGTATGGTGAAAATGATTTTTTTACTATTTTATAGAAAAAAATTGAAACTTTTGCCCACTACTCTATAGTTTGGACCCTTTTTTACTATTTTGGACCGTTTTTGCCTAATGTTGTGGTGTAGAGACTTGATTTGAGCGTATTTTTACCAATACTTTGACCCGTTCGTATCTATTACAGGTATAATTTCGAATTGGCATATAGGTTAGGAACACACATCCGTTTGCATTATGCATCACCTTATGACCATGTCACCTTGACTATAGGTACAAACTCACTTCGTAATGTCACATAACCTTCATACTGCTATTAGAAGTGGCATTATGCAAGTGGTAGAGCCTTCCTATTCATGGGTTCCCTAGTTAGATCCCTCTTTGCAGTTTGGTACCCATGCTGAGATTTCTCCACTAGGTTTGGGAGTCCCTTATAGTCTTGCCATGTCCTTGTGCAAGAGCTTCATACCCCTCTTGAACTTTATGCTGGTCATCTCCCATAAGGAATCCCTTGTATATCAAGTTGTGATTGCATTTCATGCGTTTCGCTTACCTTATTGAGCTTTATGCTAGCTACATGCTTCAGAGTTATAATCCATGTAGCTCGAGCTCGTCTCAATCCTAGCCAAGCATAGACTTTTATATATCCATTGTAGCTTGATCATCCCTTACCAGGAGGAGACCTTCCCTCGAGTGTCCTCATCCCACACATGCTTTCTCGCATTGAGCATAAGTATGTTCCATTGCTTGGAACTAGTTTGCTTGCTCGCGACACTCATCTCCTCCTACCTGTATACTATAAGCACTTTTATTCTTTTTCAATATTTCTAATATGAAAAAGTCCAAAAAAATTAAAAAAAATAAAAATTCAGAAGGGAAATGATATTACTTTTGGCAGCTGTCGAGTCGTGTCACCTTCGAATAGAGCACTATATATCACATCCATTAGTTGGGTTATTAGTATGACTTTAGGATATGTACTCGTTATTCTAAGTTTTCTCCACCGAATGGTTATGCTTCCAGTCCCTATGGAGCCTTTGTTGATGCCTCGTGTGTTGCAAAGATGTCCCCGTTTGCATGTCAAGTCTATGCTGCCTACTTCAGTCACCATTTGCCTTATGCTCTTGTTCAAAGGAATTTTAGCCTGATTTGACCATTCCTCAGTTATCTTGTGTTTGCATGTCATCCATTCTCGATACAGTTATTGGTTTGTGCACATCCTATTAGTCTGATTTATTTCATAATATCCAACGTTGTTGAGTACCTCGTGTTGGTTGACGGGGGATGCCTTAATTCCCTCCTTCCAACCGATTCCATTCCATTGACTTCGGATCATTTATTTTGGAACAGGAGTCTAGATTCCATTAATTTCCTTGATACTTACAGTCATCAGTGGCAGGTCCTCTCACCATCGACAGTTTTGGGAATGTATAAATGTCTGCTGATTGATGGATTCTTTCAAGTGTTCAACCTCAACACATCTATTCACACTTGTTAGATTGCATTCTGTACCTTGATTCCCATTACCATTATCGGTGGGATATCTCGCGTCTGTTAACGATATACATGAATGACCGGTAATCAAACGATGGACCATCATGCTCGAGCTTGACACATTTATTCGCGTGATGGGACATGTAATCGTAGTGGTTTGTGTAGAAGACCTCCAAGCTTGGTGGAATTTCATATATGCTACCTCTTTGATCGTTCCAGTATTCATGAGAAGTCAGGTCTCATGACTAGATTCTGGTATATTATAAGATATCTTCATCCACTATAGAGATCTTATTCATTGTATATTATACGTGGCAATGGCCACACATGACATTTGTATATCATGCCTATTCATGGCCATTGTACTCTTATGTATCTGGGACTGCTACATGTATATTTGTAGTCACATGTTGAGATTTATCATTGTATTTTACTGATGAGTGGATGGTTCTTCCACCTGGGTCTTCATTACTTCACTTCTGGGATGGATATAATGTATTTCGGCCATCATGTTACGCCTCTGACCTCACACATTAGGGGGCATTTGCTATAACTGATTTTACCACACTTGGTAGATCACACTTTTATGGCCTTCCATGCTTCTCTGCAGACTCCTTGGACCCCCCTTGCTCAAGTTATACTTTGATGATCCAAGAAACTACCTAAAAAACACCTGTTTATTTGTATATGCGACTTTTAATCCAATACCCACATGTACACGCATTGTTTTAGCCAATACCCGCGTATATCAAGGAAATGTGCATAAAAATAAAAACCTTGGGAGTTTTCCTCAATGAGTCTCGTATAACTTGACTCTTGGTCTTCCATATGCTTGGAAAACACTCCAAATTGACCCTCCATTGTACATTGGAGGGCTATGTTAAGCCTCTTGGATGCATTGAAGGAAGGGAATTTTGGAGAGCAGGGAAACTATAGTTCATTGTTGCCTCACTTGTTTATGCTTGAGTCTGCATCCCTTTGTCCCTCTGGAGCACACATTGTTGCTTTTCCGAATCTTGCCATTTCGTTGTAAGATTTCCATTGAGATGGAGGACTGAAGTGGTGGAGGCCCAGGTGGAGGAACCAGTTTCTCTGTTTCGACGTGGTGCCGACAGAGTTTGTCACTGTTCTATCTCAGTTTATTATTAATAGAAATATCCATTTCTTGTCCATTGCATGTGTATAAATATGAATATTTTATCCATGTATGTAGTTATATTTGTGTATACATGATGGTTTATTTATGCTAGAGTAGACCTAACACTTTGATATGTAGCATGCTTATTTTGTTTGTTGTTGTTGAGAGTGAATTGTAAATACAAGCGTGTTGGAAAAGCTCAATGGGGATCTACATCAACCATCCGAAATAAGGTACGCTTCATATCCCATAGTGTTGTATGCATTTGTTTCTCTTGCATATTGGAATGGATTGATTTATGGTGTCATTTAGTCTGTTGTGGTCTACCCCAAGTGATAGGAAATTTCTCTTCGTAACAGCCATTCCTTCATAAAAAATGTTTCCCATGAAAATTTTTGCTAGATAAATCAATGACAAATCTTTCTCGGGTATAGTAACCTCCAAAATGTTTCCCCTAGAATAATTATTGGACAATATTGAGTTGTATAAATTTTACTGCACTCATCCAATTCTCCTTCCATGTGCATCGAGGCCTTCTCTTATAGTATTCTCTATAAAAATGAGAAACATTTGTTTAAATTTAAACAATCTCCATCTTGTCTGTGTTTTTGAAGTTAAAAAATTAATTATTTATAGGGAAACAATGCAGTGAAGGATTCAAAGTCTCAACCAAGGAGATTATATTTGTTCAAGTAATCGTGGACCACTGGAAATTGAGACTATTTGAGATCTATAAAATTCACCATCTTGAACTTTATAACTTCTTGATTTATAATTGGGCAATATTAGAAATTCCAAGACGGTGGTTTTAAACCACCCGTCTACTCTTTGGCAGAAAATTTGTCATGGATTTCATCGATTCTATGCGATAAATTCTCAAGATGGTGATTTTTATAGCCATGCTTTCCTTTTCCATGTGAAGAAAAGTATTGAAAAACAAATATATCGTATTAAAATTAAGTTTACTTAGTTGTTTTGGTATAAAGCTCATCCTTAAACATAGAATACATTCTTAAATATATATCTTTATTTACAGTGAAGGTTGAAACATATATAAAACCCAATACATCCAAAGGTATTTGATTTAATTTATTGTTTCAGTATAAAGTTTATCCTTGAATCACTACAACAAATCCTGGAATTAGCGTCCCATTTAGCGTCCCTTTTTAGTGTAATTTTTTTTTACATTGAGTGGTCAAACTAGATGCTAAATGGGACGCGTCATGGACAAAATATAAAGCATCTCAAAAAACGTCTTTTTTTGCTTCCTCGATAGCATCCTTTATTGCGTCCAAAATAACGTCTATTTTTTTGCTTCCAGAATAGCGTCCAACTTTGCTTCGTAAACAACGTCGAGGTTTGCTTCCTAAATAACGTCCTATTTTGCTTCCTAGCGAGTGTCCACTTTTGTTTCTTAAATGACATCCCCGTTAGCGCCATATTTGCATCCTTAATAGCACCATGTTAGCATCCAAATTAGCATCCATTTTTGCCACCACTTTAGCATCCCATTTTGCACCATGTTTTACTTCCAAATATGCGTCAATTTTCGCTTCCAAATTTGCACCAATTTTTGCTTCCTTTTTTGCATCGTGTTTTGCTACCAAAATTATGCCAAATATTTCTTCTATTGTTGCACCATATTTTGCTTCCTATGTAGTGCGATGTTTTGCATCCAAAGTACCGTCTTATTTTTCTACCATATCAACGCCATGTTTGGATTCATCATTAGCGCCACGTGTTGCATCTTTTTTAATGCCTAGTTTCATATCTCTCATTTTTTGGTCACTAATTTAATCGTTTTTAGTAATTTTATATACAAATTTTGGTCATTTTGTTTGGTCACTTATCTCGCATTGTTTGGTCACTTATCTCTTATTTTTTGGCTACTAATTTAGTTGTTTTTAATCGATATTATAATATCATTAGGGCATAGAGGAATCGAACCACCAACGTCCTGCTTGTAAGGCAAGCACACTTCCATGAGCTAACACCCTTTAAGAATTTGGGAACTTAACTTACAGAGTCCTCTATAATGGTAAAAATGAATGGCCAGCAAAGGATGATAGATTGTATAAGTTCACAATATATGATCAAGCATGTTATGAAATCCATAAACATTTTCTAGGAATTTTGAACAAAACTCAAGAAATAGGCTAAATGGGATTGCAAAAATCACTATTCCCTAGAAACCATTATGTTTGTTTAAGGTTTTATATTTAATCATACTCCATTAAGAGATCCATGATAAGAGGACATGAAGACACATCCTTAAATGAAAATACAATGATATTCAAGCAAAATAACCATTGTTTACAACATATTGCAATAAGAGGGTATTGCTATAATTTTAAGGAATCAACACACTATATAATGATGCTAAAGCTTGGAAAAAATGATTCTAAGAAACCTCAATTCATAAAAATCTTTATTTTCAAGCAAAAATAAGACTTGTACAGAGCTCGAAATGATTGTTGTGTATGATTTTGACACTCTAGAAAATTTATATTAGCACTTGACTCTCATAAAATTTTGACGCTTACTACGTTACTAATGATACAAGATTGGACTTGATTTGATATTTGTTTTTATTACAGTAATGTTTGAAGGATTAATGTTTCACTGCAATGTGTTAATCTCAAGTGATCTCAAGGAATGTTTTCAACATTTACGAGTCATTAATGTTTTACTCTTTGCAAGGTACTATGTGATCGTGAGATTTATTAAGTATAGAAAATGTTGAATTACACTTTTGATAAATGGAGTTATTTCAATCCTTAACAAAGGTGGTTAAAATGAACTGAAACAACTGCCACTTAAAAATGAAGAACGAGATACCAGAGGTTAATCACATCCTTGACTTGTTTGAAAAGGCTAGTGTCAATTAGGCCTAGAATTTCAAATCTGCTATGCCTGTCAAACTGATATTTGATGACGGTTTTGTAATTTTTATGCTTGCCACTTTACGTTTTATGTATGTATATAAGTGTCAAAATTTGTTTTCATTTTTAAGATTTTAGCTTAACATTTTTATAATATTTATAAATTTTAATTAGTGTAAATTTTAACCACTAATCATCTATATATAAAAGTAAACTAAACCTAAGAAATAAACTCAAACATGTCACAAAAACCATATATAAAATATACGATTTAAAAACAATTCTATATAAAAAAACTAATACTAATAAGAAATTAGCTAAAAATAATAAATTACATTATGAAACATCGGTTAAAACTAAAAAATTATATATTTCATAACCAACAATAATAAAATAACCTAAAATGATATAATAACCTTGTAATTGAGCCTAGAGGCTCTCTACAGCCCAGTATGGGGTAGATCTTGTAACGTTAGGTAACGTTGTCACGTTATGTTATGTGGGCTATTAAGAAAAATAGAAAAAAAAATTAGAAGTAAAGTTACAATGTTACATCTGCTAAAAAATAGAAAATTAGAAGAAAAAAAAAACCAACTATATAAATAGCAAGAAGTATCACAAACTACATCCAAATCCTAGCTACCTTAATCCACAACAGCAACAACCACAGCAAAAAAAAAATCCATCGCAGCTTTAAGGTTTTCATACAATAACTAGCAGATTACCTTCGAGTGAATGCTGTAAAAGACCTTATCATTTATAGCAGAAACGGTAGCACTCACAACATCAACTTCAGCTTCTTCTAACACCATTAGAAGACTAGAGAATTCAATCTGATTCTTGAAGGTATTTACAGTGACTTGAACGCACAGACCAAATTTGCTAACCCTAATTGTCTGGAACTTGTCCAGCACATTTGAAGGTCGAACCTGGACAGTTTTCAGAGTTTTGAAAACAGAAGAACTACCGAAAAATGGTTGAACGGTGGCCTTTTGTTCATCTCTTTTCTTTTCGAGCTCTATTAGCTTAGCTTGTAAATGACGAATGTGGTTAATGGCTTCCAGCAGTTTGTCCGATATTGTGTGTTTTGTCTTCACATATAGCAAACGCAAGTAAAATCATTACCCATTTTCTTTTGTTTTTTGTACTTTTAATGATATGGTTCATCTACAAAAATGGCACACAAGTAAAACCCTAACTCCTTTGTTTTGCTTTTAATACTTTTATTGATATGATTTAGATAGAGAAACCCTCCCCTTGCGAATTTCTTCCGCGAGTAGTGATATCAGTGTTGAACAAAGAGCTTTCTTTTTATCCCGCCTCTGCCTTTCCACCAGTTTGTGAACATCACTATTCCCAATACAATCCGCGCTGGCTTCAAGATCATGACCCCTTCCTCCTGCTACTGCTTTCTTCCTTCGATTGCTCCGAGTCGGTGGAGAAAGAGGGTTGCGGGAATTCAACAAAGAATTTGCCGACGATTTACAGGTTAGGGTTTGAGCTGGGTCGCCAAAGTTGCCTACAAATTCCTGCAAGCATTGCGTCACCGCCGGTGAAGAATCATCGGCACTAGTCAGATCAAGCTGCACCACCGGCCCCAAAGAAGCTGTTCTGAGCATACCGTAATCATGTGGCCTTTTGGTGGAGAGGGCGTCAAATACTACTGTTGCAAGGGCATCATCATAAACACAGGTGCCAAGCTCCATAAACTTACTTGATTTGGTTGGCGTTTGGATTTGAATATCATCAGTATCAATATTACCATGAAAATGAGTAAAAAAACGCTGCTGATTGAGAATACGAAGACGAACGGACCATGTATGGATATTGATCAGGATAGCTTGTCCACAGCAAATCTTCCATTCTCAACTCTTCGCCCTGTCTACTGATAAATTAAGAGGAGTTAGGACCAATTACCAAATGATAAATCTGAATTTTCAACTCTCTATTCCAGCCAGTTGTCTCGCTTGGAAGGCGTATGGGGCTGTGAGGAATATGTAAAGTAGTAGCATTGCTGGTAAGCGGGGTACTGCTTCTCTGTGATAGGATCCGAAGGCGAGCCGCATAAAGAACAGACGAGGAATGTGTTCAACGATGGGCCGCAAAAGGAATAGACAAAGAACAGCTGCAACTTCAATTTTCACATATGAAACGAAAGACTGAGTATGACTTTATTGGGACCATACCAACGTAGATCCAAATGCATCCTAGGCTCTATCAAGAGCCGAGAGGGATCAAATCTCTTCGATCTTGCCTTCTTGCCTTCTTGGGTCCATCGAGACAAAACTGTCACTGTCACATCGACTTGAACACGGATAAGGCCCACACAAAACCAGTTAATGTCTGCACAATAACGCATTTCAAGCTGTCCACCAAGAACTTACTTGATTCACCTTTCAAGACCTGCAACAAGGAGAATCTGAGAGGGACGTTCGTGGCTATCTACGAAGAAACATCCTGTTAAAATTTTAACTAGTCCTCTATCACTTGTCGTATGTCAATAAGTAACTGAGAATAACGCCACCCTGAATTCTTAATCATTGTTACAATTTCCACACTAACCCAACTGCACATTGCACAACAAAGTAAGTAGTAAGCAAGTAAATAAGCCATCTTGATTCACCAATGAATGGTTTCGAGTGATTGATCCAATAAGCACCCGATGGTTAACCTCCATATTCGAATGGATGGACAACAAACTCCTTGGGAGGAATCGTATTTAACCTCCTCAACAGATACATTTTCCTTTGAACCCAATCCTTTTCAATGATGAAAGAAAACTATGTCTCCCCAAACAATCTACATGGCCTTTAGGGCAGGCATCCTAGCTCACGCCATTATGCAAATAGGAGGGATGTAGGAAACCGCTAAAAACACCTTATCCCGGTCCATACCCGAACAATAGCTGACTCGATGACTGTGATAATTGTTTTTCTAGTTTTAAATCAATTCTAGGAAGGAGGGTTGGAAAAAGGTCTTAGATTTTACGGTCATTTCTTCCTTCAACGGTAACGGTCAGGGATTCAAGAGCCCTATCCATTCATGTCATGAAATAAGCTAAAATGAGAAATGGTTTTATCTGTGATGAGGACTAAATCTAATTTTGACTAGTAAGGGAGCTTTGCATCATTTTATTTTCAAAGATACAGTTACATCTATTCATATTCCAGTTAGGATTTCAAACTAGAGGATCCAAGCTCCCAACCAAGATTTAAATTTAGGAATTCGTTAGACACTTTAAATAGTGAGCCCCAGGATTTAAAGAATTGTATTCCGCAATTTCCAGGCTGACGTAGCAGCGACGGCTTCATTGTTTTTCACAAGCCAGGGAATTCCGGAACAGGTTTCTCATGTTTTAAATTCAAGTTTTTTTCATGTAATGAAAACCATTATTGTTCCACTACGGCAGGAAAATCTTAGTTAACATACAGGCTTTATTACTGATGATACACAAGCTTTAATTTTAGTTTTTTACTTTTTTTAAAATTGTGATTCACCATTTGAGTTAGGGCTTTAGAGGGCTTTTAGTCCTCTACTTATGTCTTCTATGTCTTCTCTTTTGGCTTGAATTACTAGTTAAGGATGATCACATTCATGGACCATCTGCAATTTCATGGATCATGGATCTGCCATTTTTTCTTATGTTTCCCAGGTTACACACTAAACTCGTTTTGGGTGTATTTTTATGTCAACCACATACCATGACCTTTCATTTGTCTCAATGGAATTTTTGAAGAATCACTGCACTTTATATCGTGAAAGGATGTGCTTCATTCATGTAGGCTTTACATTTATATATTCTATTGCCAAATTTTCTGCATTCAAAGGAAAACACCGAAGATCAAATTCACCCTTAGTAGACTTTTATATATATTTATCTACCAACAAAACATATCTTGCAATATCCTTT
>LPNX010277105.1:384316-403973 GCA_001517045.1 Pseudotsuga menziesii
GTAAGGCTCCAACGGAACAATTTTGGCAGGCCTGCTCTGAGACATCTCCCCTGCATTGCAGAAGGCCGTTGACTCCGCCATATGAATATGTGATGAATCCGCCTATCGGGGCTGCGGCACTCACCAGGTAATTCAATACTACATTCACGTCGCTCTCATAATCACTGCCATTGCTGTATTTGTTTACGTTGCAAAGACCGTAAATAAACGCATCAGATTGTCCATTAAGCTGCTGAATGCCGAGTAACAATATAAACAATATCCAACACCATTGCCATGTTCTTGTCCCGCCTTCCATCTGAAATCGCCGCGTTTCTAATGAATACAGAGAGAATTAATAGGCAGACACACGAGTTATATTGTCTGATATTGTTTTCTTTTTAAGATTCAGTGCCCGAGGAATTTATAGAGGAAGAATGTGCAGATAAAGCCAGGCGATTTAGCAGCGGTTATTGATATAACGTGGGCTCAGTCTACTTCTCGAACGATGGTAGGTGAGTATGATGAAATTGGCATGGTCATTAATTAGTACAGGAAATTAAAACAAATACCAAGTGAGCTGGTCAGTGAAGCTCGACAGATCAGATCAGTGGGACTCGTTATGCAAAGCTCTGCCATAATTCGTTATTTCTGGACCAGTTCACAAGGTCCGCACAAGGGAGCGAGGATGTGGTCAGAATTTAGCTTTGAAAACATCTACAGGTAGGCCTGAGCCGTCGTGTAGGGAACGAATGACATTCGAGGTGCCCGAATATAAAATGAAAAAAGATACAGGAATTGGAAATCCTTTGATATAAAATGAAAAAAGATACAGGAATTGGAAATCCTTTAAACGACTGATATTACCACCTAATGGGATGGACAATGTCTCCGAATAATTAGATGACTTCAATTGGATAGTGTGCTTCCACGGTCATCAATATTGAATTCTTTTCAAATAAGAAAATTATTAAATAAAATAGGTGGGATCGTAAGTTAAACTTTTGGAAAAACAATTTTAATTCAATTAAAATTAATAAAGCAGCCTAGAACCAAATCCTAGGCTCTATCAAGAGCCAAGAGGGATCAAATATCCTGTGGTGTAAACCTCCTTGAGTGCAATACCTGAGAAGAGGTGCAAGAAGTTTGCACCTCGGGAGATTTGATCCCTGTCGGCTCTTGATAGAGCCTAGGATTTGGATCTACGCTGGTTCTAATTCCAATCATTTTTAGTAAAAAAAAATTGTACATTTCTTTAAAAATAAAATAATTATAATTTAATTATATCGATATGTTAATTATTATGTTTAAATCCTTATCAAAATATTAAAGAAAATCTACACAAATATTTTTTAATTTAAAAAAAATTGTATATTCATGTAAACATAGAATAATTGTATTCTAATTATGCTAATATATTCAATAACTAAGCATACTAAAATAAAAAAATTATTCAATTTTCTTCTTAAATAATAAAAATAAATAAATATTAATTACAATATATAAGTATGGTTTGGCACGCATAGACATTCTACAATTGACATTGGTTTGCTACCTTAGAATTTGAGGATTTCAATATTGTTCAAGTTGCATATTTCTATGGTTGAAATTATTTCTGTCCAAATTTCACAGATGTATAATTCTTGCGACCCTTATTTGTTTTTGTTCAAATTGTCGTTCCAATAAATTGAATCTATTATAAAATGTTACAATTGATAATTATTAAATTGGATTTCTGTAAAAAAAAATCAGAAAAAATTATTTCCATTTGTCCCACGTGACAAATTGTTTTTCCATTTATAACAAAAATAAGAGAGTAGAATATTTTTGTTCTAAAGGACCTTGATAGTTTAGTATAACATGCATTTAGTAGAAAATCTTGTAGCAAAGACTATGTATAGGGATGTGAAATGATCTATGGCTATTAGAGTAAAGAGAGTGGTAAGAAAAAAGAAGAAAATAAAAAAAAGAGGACTAGTAAGGAAAGGAAAGAGAAAAACAGTAAAAAGAATTGTAAAGAAAGGAAAAAACTAATGCTTTTTTAATAAAAAAAATAAAGTAAAGGCATAACTTATTTGGCAAACTTTCCCACCCATTACAGTTTCCTCCAACAAACTTATGCATAGCCACAATCAAATAAAGCGCTAATTTATCAGAGCATGTGAAGTGCGATATCTTTTTTCGCAACTAATTTTCTTGTAGGTTTTTCTATAAAATTTTGGAGATTCTAGTTGATCCATAACCTATTAAGCCCTTCATACAAAAAAAAAACTATATTCTATACATTTGGATGCATGAAACTAAGTCTAAAACTCAATTTTATGCTAATTTTTTTATATAAAAAATTATTTTCTATACATTTTGATTCATGAAACTAGTTCTGAACCTCAATTTTCTGTGAAATTTATTATCATAGACAAATTTGACTTCGATTCATTTTAGATAAAAAAATAGGTCGAGAAGAAGGTGGAATCTCATAAAACAATGAGCCATAAAACCACCACAGCATGGCGGTTGCGATTGTGAATACTTACCTTCTTATGCTTGTATTCTTGGTAAGTTTGTGGCCATTGGAAGCTGCTTTGATGTTCTAGTTCATTGAACTGAACTGATGAAATTTCTACTAGAATTGAGGTCTTCAGGCTTCGTCTCTCTCCACTCTAATTCCATTAGCTCAAAATCTAACGATTTCAACATTGTTGAAGTTGCATATTTCAGTTGCTCAAATCATGATTTTTGGATTATGGATACCGCATAAAACGAGGTACCCAGAGCCTTGCCCTGCTCAGATTCGACACCTATGCTGGACACCGAAACTATTCCACCTGCTTAGCCAAAGTGGCCAGACGAGCAAAGGAGCACATTTCATATTATTTAGCCACGGTTGTCTATTAAGAAATCTGCCAACATTGCAGCAACAACTGATTTTATTGATTCACCACTTGAACAAACAAAGACTACTCGCTTTTGCTTTATGATATCCCTGGCCTTTGCTTGTTCACTTGCAGCATGGTTCTCCTTATCTAAAAAGCGGTATGCTTATCTGACTGCGGGAAGCCCGAGATAAATGAAAGAATTACAGGTTTTTAAAATATAAGTTTGATGGGTCAGACTGTAATGTGTGATTGAGAATTTCATATTAAACTATAATTTCTATTCAATAAACTGTATTCTGTCTTGCTTATCTCGTAAACTGGAAATACTTTGAGAATTGTGAGTAGGAGACTAAGGAATGGCCTCAAATAGCAGGTTGATGCTTCCTGCATCTACCAAATACTTCCCAGCCATTAATTTCATTAATACTTTGTTACCAATGTTTAACTGCACCAAGCTCAATTTGCCAATGATACCATCTTGATGGGAGGAGCCAGTCAGATCATAGCCCGTCGATTCAAGAATGAAATGAACCGTTATTGCCTGGACTCAGGAAGTAAAATCAACTTAAGGAAGAGCCAGATCTTTGGATGGAATATAAATCCTAGGGAAATGTCAGATATCTCTCGGATTCTAAATATGGATGGAGTTGTTAGCTGGGATTCCTTCAAGTATCTAGGGGTCCCTATTTTCAAACTCAAACCTAAGAGTTCAGCCTGGAATCCTATTGTGGAAAAAATCAAAAAGAAAATCACGGGATGGGGGATTGCCTGGTTAAATCTGGCTGGGAAGGTAGTGTTAATCAAAGCTATCCTGAACAACTACACGCTTTACCAATGCTCCCTACTTCTTGCTCCTATCAAAATTATAAACCAAATTGAGGCCTGCTGAGATCTTTTCTCTGGTAAGGTGGGAACAATGGAGGTGGAAAAAAGTTTGCATTGGTCAGTTGGAAAACTATCAAGCTTCCTAGACCAGAGGGAGGACTTCAAATCAAAGATCTAAGAACTCAAAACTTGGCAATTGGAGCCAAGTTACTTTGGAACATGCTCGATCCAAATCCTTCCTGGTGTAGTCGGGTTCTAAAAAGCAAATACTTCCCGGGAACAAGGCTCAGATGTCTGGAGGGGGAACATGTGAGAAAAAATGGATCTCCTATATTCAATATGTGTAAAAAAACATTGCCTCAGTTCATTGATAAGCTGTACTAGATACCGGGCAACGGGAAATTAATTAATTATTGGTAGGACACGATTCTTGGGAAATCTCCCCCACGTCTCCCACGATTGCAGCAATGGATGGATGAGATGGGTTATAAAACCATCTGGAGTATCACCGAATGGGATTTGGAACCTCCAAATCGATGGGTCGGATGGGCTTTGCCAGACTGTCCAACAAAGTTAGAATCTGAAAAACTATTGTTGATTAATCATTTCGCTGGGATTGCTCCGGTATCTAAAACCACGAAGGACAGGTGCGACTGGGGAAGGAGAACTGGAAGCTACATGAAGTCTGAAGGTTATCAAATGTTTGTTGTAAATTACAACGTGCCCACCAATCTTGAAATCTGGAATAATTTATGGAATAGCAGAATGTTGTCAAAAATAGAGATGTTCAGCTGGACATTGATGCATCAAAGAGTGCTAACTGGTGAGAACTTGGAGAAAAGGGTGATAGCAGGTCCATTCCGTTGCCCTCTCTGTGCTGAAGAATCGGAAAATATCAATCATATTTTTTTAAAGTGCCCGTATGCCATCCCAGTCTGGAAGGAAGTAATGAAGTGTGGAGGTGATGGGTTTCAATGGCCTGAAAAAATTCAGGACTGTTTTCTCAGGGAATTCGGGAAGAGCGGGAGGAGGAGGAGTTGTCATAAACCCCAGTGAGAAAGTTGAGATTGAATACTACTGGAATATCGGTTATGACTCTAATAACATGGACGAAGTTTATGGGCTCTGGCAAGGTCTTAAGCAATTGCAGAAGAAAGGAGTGGATGAGGTAATGGTTTTTGGACATTCCAGGTTAATTATCCATGCATTGAATGGGGGAAGATGGGGTAAAAATGAGCGAATTGAAAGGATGATTAATAGAATCAGGTCCATGGTCAAAATGTTCAGGAAGATTGAATTTTTTCATGTTCTTAGGGAGCTAAATGTGCTAGTGGATATTGCAGCTAATAAATCAATAGCTATAGGTCTCAATGATCTTATTGTAAATTCGATTGTGAGCATGTATATTCCTCCTTAGCTTTGTAGGTTTATCGCTTGAAGGAAGGAGAGATTATTGGTAGTTGGTTGTAACCCGTTTCTGGTTCAGTGATTTCTCTGCTGAGTTCTTTATAATAACATAACCATTTTTGTTAAAAAAAAATGTTTAACTGCACCAACAGTGCCAACTTGCCAAGTGCCATGCTAACATTTACTAGCATTTATGACGGTTGTTGGACACTACTAGACGTCAATTTGACGGTCCTCATTTCTTGATAAACGTAGACGTTGACATGTTAGATATAATCTTACATGTCAAATACGTCTCAATTTGACAAATACATCTCACAGGACGTCAAATTCCAGGCCTAGTGTCAAGATTATGTTTAGGGAATTTAAACAAACTCGTGTATTGCCTAGTCAACAAGAGAATTGAAAATCAGCCAAATTAAATAGTTAAAGGAATATTTGATGGAGAAAGATGAGAACCTTGTGGTGAAAGCAATGAGAATCCGTGCATAGCTTGGGCAGTTACTATTCAGCTGCCAAATATTGGAGATCTCTTTGGTAGGTGTGTTTCATATCAAGCAAAGTCTGTGGTTGGTTAGTTAGAGACATGAAGGTCATCACACTCGATAATTAAAAGGAAGTGCACTTAGTCACAGTGGCTCAGTCACTCACTTTAGCATGAACCCAAGCGTGGCTATAACATTTTAAAGTGAGCACAACCATATTTACTCACCCACCTCCAAAAATAGTAGCTACTCTTCCCAAAAATGTTTCTCATATAAGATAAATGGCACCCCCAAAGGCAGCAGGTAATGGTATTATTCCAAATCCTTGATAGTGGAAACAAGAGCGCCAAAGGATTTCCAAGTGAAAGTGGGAAATTTGTCGGCTTCTTTGATAAAAATCAAAGGCGGAGGCCATGCAGAAGCAGTTGAAACTGAGTTGAATGGACTCCAATGTGTTCTTAGGAACATGAATGCTGAAGTGAGAGGCTGCTTCTTCTAAATCCAAAAAATAAATTCTCTTACCCTCTGTTTCTTTCCCTTAACTACCAATCAACATAATTTGTTGAAGTACTTCAAAAATAGTCTTTGATTAGAAGATGGTTGCAAACTATTCCTAGGGTAAAGTTTTAGCTCTAGCTAAAAGGCCCTCTATTTGATTTTATTCATAGTATCTAAAGATTTTGGGGAGCTAACCAGATCCATGGTTGCATGTTGAAGGGCATATTTCAAAGAGTACAATTGACCTACAAAGCAAACTTTTTTGAATTTTTTTTTATTTTTATACAAGAAGAGATTTTTTATACAAGAACATGGAAGTGCATTTTGCTATCACACCTACTGAATCACTTAAATTTTTGTACAAACCAATTTGTGGCATTAAGCCTTTGATTCAATGCACTTTCTAGTGGAAACTTGTTAGTAATCTCCTATTCAGTTCCTCACTGTTCCAATCACACCGAGGACATGGTTCAATTGGGAAAGAGGTGATCAGGGTGATTGTTCAGTTCTTGTGGATGCACAGTTTGGAAAGACGTACATTTCAAATTATTCCCTTCGTGCATAGCATTTATTACCAAGGCTAGGATTTGAGAGGAAACAATGGTCAAAGATTGGTGGATGATATGGATATTAGATTCAAGTAAGTTTTTTCCAATTTACACCTCCCAGGTGGTGGGAGGTGTTATTTACCTATTACTAATAATACTAATACTAATTAGTATTATCTATTTTTAAGGTCACATCCTAGCCAAACATTGAATTGGTGTATGAAACCTTTTTTTTTGTGGGACAAGGGATCCCTCCACACAGTGATTTGACTAAAGAGATTGCAGGCATTTTTTCTCATCTGATTGGGCATTTGTTAACTGTGCTAATTTCTATTCAGAATCTATGTAGTTGTTTAGGAGGGTGTAGGCTTGGGTGGTTTCATGATGGAGATTCTTCTTTCTTACAATGGATTTAATGGAAGTGGATATGGTCATATTGGACAAGTGATTAGTGGTGTGGAGGATGGACTCCAAGATGATGCCCCGTTTCGCATGGTACAAGCAACTATAAATGATTACATAGATACATGGTGCTTTTATTCATTCAATTGCCAGTATAATGAGTATTTCAGGGGTTTTGCTAGGGACTCGCTCTTGACAAATGCAGTATTTTGTAGTAAAAAATGACATCCGCAAGGTCTTTGAAGCTTCATGAGTGACACAAGCTCAAACAATAGGGCTTTATGTTTGGTTGCATTTAAGACTCCACCATATGTGCAAAGGAAAGGTAATCAATGTAGGGCTTGGGCAGGTGCATGGGATCATAGTGGTGTGTTAGCTACACAGGTTTGTACATCTTAGTTGTTCAGTAACAATTACACATTTTGTGGTAAGTTTATTAGTTATACTGTAAATTCTCGGTATTTTATAATAGCTGTAAGTTTTTTTTGTCAAGGCTCAAACTTTTTTTACTAGTCCCAAATATATGGGGTGCAGGATAAACTACATGAAGAGGTGGCACTAAATGATGTAACAGGAGAGGTGCTCTAAGATTTGGATTGATAGAATGTTGGACCTAGAAGTAGTGCACTCCAGTGGGGTTTGTGAATGTTTCCTTGTACTCTAGAAGAGAATTGAGCTCCTCTGTTGTGTGGCAGTTTCACAATTAATTATTTTTTATTATTGATCTCGAACCATCATATGGAATGCATTGTTGGTATGAAGTTGTCATCAAAATTTGTACAAAGTCCAGAAACATGGAACCATGTATCATCGCGAATTAAAAAACTAGCATCTCCAGGGTCTGTGTACTTCTGCCTTATCTTGTTAGTTGGTGTGTTTACGAGCATTCGATAGCACTGTTATATGTTGTGCATCCTCATTGTGAAATGTCAACAATTTATGATTTATTAGTAGAGCCTTGACGACAACCATGGTGGAAAATTTGAAATACTTCATCCATTCAGACTGAAAGAGGATGACCTAATAAGCTTCAGTGCACATTGGGAACAACAATCAAGAAAGATTTTACAGAGTAACATTATCATCAAAGGCAATTGTATAGGATTTTCAAAATCCAAAAAAGAAGAGGACAATAGTATTATTCTTTAATCTAATATTATCTCACATTCAGCTTAGAGGGCCTACAATATGTGCTATCAGACCACAAGAAGCTCATGCAACAAAATCTTTCCCGAGGATGTGAGAAAATTGTGTTAACATGGACAAATAAAGGAAGCTCTACAAATTTTGAATGTTATGAAGTACCCTCTAGACTCAGATACTTCTATTTCTCTCTTTCATTTTTGCATTGTAGAGAAGGCATTTCTAGAGGCAAACTGATCAACACCAACATCAATGAAAGGGGTTTCATGGCGGATAGACTGTTACAGAATGTGCTTGCCACTATGTATGTCAAATGTGGGCATCTGTTGAACCATCACAAAGTGTTGATGAATTGCTTGAACAAGATGTTCGCTCATGGATAGTGATGATTGCACCTTATGCTTGACATGGGTTTGGCAAGGAGACAATGGCTCTGTTTTGCCAAATGCAGCACACAGGGACTGAACCTGTACCAAATTCGCAGCTGCAGAACAGGGTATGAAGATCCATGAAAACATAAATAGAAGGGGATTTAAGACAAAATGGATTTGTGGGGAGTGCCCTCGTTCATATGTATGTGAGTTGTGGGAGAGTAAAGATTGTATGCGACATGTGATCAAGTGCATCTGTGAAAAATGGTGTCTATCGACAATTATCACAGCTTGTGCTTGGAATGGGCAGTTACTATTCAACTACCAAATATCAAATATCTCTTTGGTAAATGTGTTTCTTTGGTAAATGTGTTTCATATCAAGTAAATGTGTTTCATATCTATTTGAAGGTCTTCTTCAAATGAGGGGTAGCTTCTAGGTTGGTTTTTCTATGCAAGACCATTAAGTTTGTAGGTATTTCCATGAATTGATCTCGATTGTGACATATTATAGTTTCCCCTAAGGTTCAATGGTTTACCTATCGACCATCTAGAGCATTATAGGTGTTTGGCATAGGAGATTGTGGAGCTGCATGGATTCCATAACTTCCTTTGTCACGACGTTGATTGCTGCTCCTAAATAAACTAGTGTGTTTGGAATAGGTATCTTACAAAAATGGACAGTCATAATGGGGCTGCCAGGGTCATATATTTTGGATTGATAATCCATCCTGATAGGATATTAGCTAGTTGCCTTGTCAGATGAATGGTTGGTGAGTCTAGTTTCTTCCTACCTAGTTTCCTTAGACACAACTCTCTTACTTCCCTGCTATATATGATAACATCTTTTATTGTTTTAAGAAATGGAATTTTAACACATAATTCATCTAGGATGTCAATGGATAACCGAGGTTGATTTTTCTCCTGTTTTAACCTCATACGAAATGGTGGGACCCTTGAGGTAGAGTGGGTTCACTTGTTAAAGTTAGTTTTAATGGGATTAGCTTGTTAATGTTGTAGGTATTTATTGTCTTCAGTTGTTTGGTCTTCCTTTAGAAGCTTTAGTGGAGAATATAGTACATTTATGGATCATACGCAAGTGACCTGACAGTCAAGGGAAAATAATGAATAAGTTTTGCAATCGCTTATGTCATTGGTATACACTGATTGGTTTGGCTGATTAACCCATGTATTTGGGTTTGGGTTCGGCTGGACTAGTAATTGTGGACGTCTAACAACTGCCTAAATGGTTTTCTATGGTGGTAGAGGTAACAAAAGTTGTCCTTGTTGGAAGGGTTGATTCTAATGTGGCCTAAATTTCTGTGGTTGATTGGATCATTGGTGTCCATGGGTTGAGTATGGTTGAGGTTAAGTCGGCCATCGGTTTCCATAGGTATAATATGGTGGCTATCCATAAGGCATTGGGTGGGGCCAATGTGCTTAAAATTTCGGTGGCTACGAGATTGAGGTTATTGCTAGTTAGCTACGAAATATTGGTTTGGCTAGGAGAAGTTTCAATTTTGAAGGTCATGATTTATAGAATATGGAGGCCATGGTTGTCATAATTTCCTCTAATTGATGAAACACACATGCTTAACATTATGTTCTACTCCTCAATAAACTACCCTTAACCCAGGAAATTGAGGGCACTTACTCGTTTCATGCTTCTCTACGCAAATGATGAAAAATTCTATGATCCAGTTTACATTATTTTAAGGCATGTTTATTGATACATCTGGGACAAAAGAAGGCCATGGTCCAATCTATTTAATCCTTTTTCTTCTTGAAATGGAGAGTGTCTACTTGCATGGACAATGAGTTTAATATATCTGTCTTCGTGTCCTCAAGAAATTTGCCTATTTCGGCCTTTTTGACTCCTTAGGTGGCCCTTGAAGGTAATGGTGTATTTGTCCTCACTCCTTGTGCATTCTTTCCCACTGATATAGATTAGTTCTTTAAGAGATATATTATTTCATCACAGGTGAAATGACATATATCTCCTACTGCAATTAATTAACAATTTCCAACAATTCCTCTATGATTTCCCTCAAGAACACCAACTTCAATGAATTTGGGCTCACTTCACAATTAGTATCTCATTTTTGAGTAAAATGAAAATGCTCAACATAGTCCTCCAATGACTCATAAATACATTGGGTAATACCCAAAGTATCATCCTTGTAACCCTTGTAGTACTCATGATATTTCTTCATGAATACTTCGGTCATATGATGCCAGGAATGTATACTTCCTCCTTATAAACCCATGAACCATCTTAGCGTGTGATCCTTTAGTGTAGAGGAAAAGAGCTGCAGCTTTTGGGCATCCATTTTTAATTCATAGGTACATCATAGCAACTCAAATTAAAATAGTAATTTTTCCATCTCCTCTGTATATAGCCCATGGAATAAAGGTAGGAAATGCAGATTTATTATTATTATTATTATTATTATCTAGCTTTTTAATCTATCTCCCTAATTGGGAATGCACGATCCTCCCTATTTTCTTCATTCCTTCGGTATTATCTATTGTTCTCCATAGTAAACTGGGTGACAAATCCCCAATTGGTGTTAGGAGGTTCAATCCTTACAACTTCCTCTCATGTGGAAGAGCTACAAACACCCTGTTTGCTACTTTAAACAAATTTCCCTAATAATCTAGGCTGTTGAGAAAGGACCACCTTGACAACTTGTCTCGCCTAGCTTTAACATGGATGGTGCATTAGGAAGGAATATCCCCCACCTATCTCACTTCCTTTTCATTCGTGCACATTGAGAAGGATAGAACAACAATCACAACTATATTTACCACAACCATATTTACTGACCCAACTCCAAAAATAGTAGCTACTCTTCCCAAAAAGGTTTCTCATATAAGATAAATGCCACCCCAAAAGGCAATAGGAAATGGTGTTAATCCAAATCCTTGATAGTGGAAACAAGACTGCCCAACTATTTCCAAGTGACAGTGGGAATTTTTTTGGCTTATTTGATAGAAATCAAAGGTGGAGGTCATGCAAAAGCAGTTGAAACTGAGTTGAATGGACTCCAATGTGTGCTTAGGAACATGAATGCTGAAGTGAGAGTCTGCTTCTTCTAAATCCAGAAATTAAATTCGCTTAACCTCTGTTTATTTCCGTTAACTACCAATCAATATAATACAAGAAGAGATTTTTTATAATCAAGTAAACTTTTTTGAAATTTTTTATTTTTATACAAGAAGAGATTTTTTATACAAGAACATGGAAGTGTATTTTGCTATCACACCTACTGAATCTTTTAAATTTTTGTACAAACCAATTTGTGGCATTAAACCTTCAATTCAATGCATTTTCTAGTGGAAACTTGTTAGTAATCTCCTATTTAGTTCCTCCCTGTTCTAATCACATCGAGGACATGGTTCAATTGGGAAAGCGGTGATCAGGGTGACTGTTCAGTCCTTGTGGATTCACAGTTTGGAAAGATGTAAATTTCTAATTATTCCTTTGGAGCATAAGCGTTTATTCCCAAGGCTTTGATTTGAGAGGAAACAATGGTCAAAGATTGGCAAATGATATGGATATCAGATTCAAGAAAGTATTTTCCAATTTACAACCATGCCAAGTGGTGGCAGGTGTTATTCACCTATTACTAATAATCTATTTTTAAGGTCACATCCTAGCTAGACACTGAATTGGTGTATGAAACGCCCTTTTTTGTGGGACAAGGGATCCCTCCACACAATGATTTGACTAAAGAGATTGCAGGCATTTTTTCTCTTCTGATTGGGCATTTGTTAACTGTACTAATTTCTATTCAGAATTTATGTAGTTGTTTAAAAGGGTGTAGGTTTGGGTGGTTTCATGATGGAGATTCTTCTTTCTTACAATGGATTTAATGGAATGTGGATATGATCATATTGGACAAGTGATTAGTGGTGTGGAGGATGGACTCCAAGAAGATGTAGTTGTTTAGGAGGGTGTATATTTGGGTGGTTTCATGATGGAGATTCTTCTTTCTTACAATGGATTTAATGGAAGGTGGATATCGTCATATTGGACAAGTGATTAGTGGTGTGGAGGATGGGCTCAAATATGATGCCATGTTTCGCATGGTACAAGCAGCTGCAAAATATTACATAGAGACATGGTATTTTTGTTCATTCAATTGCCAGTATAATGAGTATTTTAGGGTTTTTGCTAGGGTCTCACTCTTGGAAGATGTAGTCTTTGGTAGTAGAAAATGACATCTGCAAGGTCTTTGAAGCTTCATGAGTGACACAAGTTTAAACAATAGAGCTTTATGTTTGGTTGCATTTGAGACTCCACCATCTGTGCAAACTTGCAAAGGAAAGGTAATCAATGCAGGGCTTGGGCAGGTGCATGTGATAATAGTGGTGTGTTAGCTACACAGGTTTGGCCATCTTAGTTGTTCAGTAAAAATTACACATTTAGTGGTAAGTTTATTACTTATACTGTAAATTCTCAGTATTTTATAATAGCTGTAAGTTTTTTTTTATCAAAGTTTGACTAGTCCCAAATATATGGGGTGCAAGATAAACTACATGAAGATGTGGCACTAAATGATGTAACAGGAGAGGTGCTCTAAGATTTGGATTGATAGAATGTTGGACTTGGCAGTAGTGCACTCCAGTGGGGTTCTTGAATGTTTCCTTGTACTCCAAAAGAGAATTGAAACCTTGAAATGTTGTCCATATCTCGCTCACACATCCTAGTTGTCATAGTGACCGATTATTTGGTCTCATTGGCTTCAAGCTATTGTTTGTCTTGCCTTTACTACATTTCATCTAATGCCAAAAATATATTAGTTAATTTTAAATATGGATGTTCATGGGCCCATTTGGAAGGATTGGCTATGATTGAAGGCTTTTTATGGGTCATTGCACAAAGGAACTCTATGCCAAAATTGATCTTTTGGTTTTAGAGTAGAGTTTTTAAATATGAAATGAATCCTCAATGAATTTTGATAGTGATAAATGGATTGATAGGTGTTATAGCAGTCTCATGATGGGTCGTTGGCACGGAATCTTCTTGGATTGTATGGTCAGGGCAACAGACAAATGACCATCAAATGGATTTTCTATTGCTGTCTTGACCTTTCTCAGAGTGCTATTATGAAGTTCTTCAGCAAAAAAATGTGAGCATTGCATCTGAAAAAATGAATTTACAGTGTAGTGAAAATAAGTGTGCTATGGATTTTTCAAGGCCTTGTAAACTCAACTCAATTCTTTAACGCTTAAAATTTATACCATGGAAAGCTCCAATTTCCCAAGTTGTAAAACTCGACTCTATTGAGGTAATTCTGGATCTATGTTACGAGGAACTTGACTATGAGACTCATTTTTCATTCATTTCCATCCCTATTATCATTCCCGTCTTGAAACTACATTATAACATTATTAGTCAATTTTATATGTATATTGTAAGCTAGAAGGGGATGGTGGGTTTATGATTCATTTCTTGCAAAAGCCTCTAGCACTGTTTCTCGATCTGTTCTGTTCCTTTTCTGATGGCATAGCATAGATTACAGTGTGTCATGTTTCTTATCAACATTTAATGATTTCACGGGATAAGAAACCATGATTATTTGTTTCAATTACTACCTGATGACCTCTAATCCATACCCACTTTCTTAGCATACTCCCTAATCATGAACATGAACTTAAATGAAAACTGCTGCATTGATTATCTCCAAATTGGTATAAATATTTCCTTAAGCAGTTGGTAGAGACCTCCCAAGCCATATTATAGACCTTCTGTGATGCAGTGAGAACATGGGTGCCTAGTGAGCATGGAGTTACATTTGAGATTTGCTAGTTCAAAATAATAAAAGATCAGTTCCATACGTCATGAAATGAAAATGGGCAATTTATTGTTTTTTTGTTGTGTATCATTTTTTTGGATCCTCTCAGGCAAGTCATTCATGTACAAGAGAGAAAACCTGGAAGCATCTAAGATGAAATTTTTAAGCGGCGATGGAAGACAAACTTAATAAGAGTTCAAAATATTTACTTAATGCAACTATTGCAGGTCAAAGGCCATCCAAGGCGAGGCATTACTGATGCATACAATAATACAAATATATGCAGCCAGGAAAATTTAGCAAAACAATAGAAATTGCGTCATTGAGGGAGAGTATATTGTGATTAGAAATAATCACAGCCGCGACCAAGAAAGTCTAGGTAAAATATAAAATAAATTAAACATAATCAGGGTTTGCATACCTGATATTAGTAATTTATTGCGATCTCACGGGTGGGTTCTTGCAATATGGTTATCAACAAAGTGCAGAGCGCCAAGGATTGCATAGACAAGATCATGGTTTGCAAAGATTATCTTCCCCAAATATCAATTTTAAGCAGTTTAATTCCTACAAAATGCACATGGGCGGAGTCATCAGGAACTAGATTCAACTACCAAGTTGAGTGATGAAAACATCCAAAGAGATGAAATTTCATTACCTGTCCTCCACTTTTCCCTGTGTGGCCTCAGCCTTTCCTGTGAACATATCTCCTCCACTTTGCCCTATGTGTGGCCTCGACCTCTCTTGTGAATAGATCTCCTCCACTTTTCCCTACTTTTCCCTATGTGTGCCATCGACCACTATTGTGAATAGATCTGCTGATTAGATCCAATGGACCTTTGATTTTATTACAATGGCGAATCAACAATAATAATGGAGGTTAACAATATGAAATTATCAAGGAAAATCCAAATGGGAAAATGGGAAAATTGGGTTCCCTCTCAAAATTTTGCTAGTTTAAAATTCCCTGTTTGCCACCAAATTTACTAGCATTTCGAATATTTAGTGCCACAGTCACACCATTTGTGCTGTAAAGAGAGTCACCAATATTACACAAACATAAACCAAACCATATGACCATTGGTTTTATGCATTGGTAATCTAATTAGATTATTTTAAAGGGGAGAATAAACTCTATACGTTGTTTTCCCAAGAAACATTAAATAAAATGTAGTATGACATTAAATGAGGTTATCTATTGTGAGATTTTTTTTTAGGATAATAGACTTTGTCTAAATATTGATGTGGAAATTGCATTAACCTTAGTTATGTATATTGCAATTGGAAATTAACCCTAGCTATGTATATTGCAATTGGAATGAGAGTTTATGAGAGAAAAATTTAGGTAACTATAATTTTTGGTTGTTGATTATATTTAACAAACATATATATAATTCTGAGCTTTTTTTTTTGAAAATCTAAGAGTGCAAAACCATTTATGGGTTTAAGACTTCTTCTTTAGGAATTATTTAATTGTAACAATTGTATTTTAAAAAAAAGCTTATTTATTTTTGGCAACTGGATCTCTCATAATTAGAAATGAAATTTCACCTAGACTCACATAACCGCTTCAAATTATTTTTTTTATGGTTCTTTTAGAGGTAACCCAAGGGTAGCAAGAGTGGGAGGGAATCTCATTAGCCTCACTAGAAATACAATAGTTAGATTCCCTTAGGGACTTGGAATTGCTTCAAACGACCATGCAAAACTATACATGTTTGGACCAATTTTATTGCATGACCTTTTGATAAAAAAACTATAATATTGGGGGATTCTTTATTTATTGTCCAACAAATGTATAAGAAAGTGATTAGGGAAGGTATTATTTACCAAATAACCTTGCACACAATTCATCCAAATTTGGAGGGGATTGGTGATGTATAGTATTGAGTTTAATTTACAATTAAAACATCTCAATAGACTCATTTACCTAGTTAATCATGTACTTTGAAAATGGAGATCGCGACATGTGGGTTGGAGAAAAACAACCTACTAACAGTGACACAAACAACTCAAACGCAACATCTGCATCTAAAGTACATTACGTGATAAACCTAGGAAACAAGCCATTGAACCTAAAATCCTTTCGGAGGTTAATGTTGGGCCACATGTAATATCACCTAGTTATGTGGAGAAGTTGGATCTTATGTTATCTTGCATGGGTTTCAATGGTACTGATGGAATTGACCCTCCTTGAAAGGATAAACTTGCTTGTCTGAGACCATCTTGTTTCATAGGCACAGGAGCACTCCCTCTAATTTGAACATGTTGCACAACATAAACATTGCTAATGGGTCTGACATAAGTTGTTCTAGCAATCCTTGAACCAAGGCGCTCTACTAAACCACTAAGAATTTCGTAGTATGATATGGAGTTTCTTCGTTAGAAATTAAAATCTATTACGATTGGAAGAAATAAATGGAAACAAAATGACAATACAAGGGTTCCCATTGATTATAGAATGGAGTTGTAATTAGCTTAAACAAATCATTTCAATGTTGTATGATATAGAGTTTTTCCACTACAAATTGTACTCTATTGTGCTTTCATTCATGGATTAAGAGTTGTGCTAAGATTCCAAGTTTGTCGCATTCATTTCCTTCTAGATTTGAAACCCTTATAATCCTGGAGTATCTTGAATAATATTCAATAGATTGAGCAAATGGATTCCTTATAGCCTATGCAGCAGTATGTTGCTGACCCATCTTGTCATCTTCGATCACTGGCCTTATACATGACTACAACTCACTACAATGTGTTGCATAACCTCTTCACAAGCTTTATACCAAGAAATATTTATAAGCTCTCTACATCGTATTGCCTTGAGATTTATAACAATAACATTTGTGGAAATGTACCTCCTTACATGGGACACATGCGAGTATACCTTCTTCCCAGGGACATTGAAGAACTTTCCTAATTTTCTTCTTTCAGACAACAATCTCAGTTGTGTCCTTCCTTCCAAAATAAGAGATATGATGAAACTAGGAAAGCTCGATCTGAAACCACAATAATCTCACTATAACAATTCATTGGAGGCTTTTATATCTCATCGAATCCTTCAAAAATAGGCAGTTTAACTAAGGTTTTATATCTTAGAGAAAACTAATTGTTGGAAGGAACCATATGACCAACTCTTGGCAATCGTGTGATGTTGTTGACAAGTTAACCTTGATTATATGGCTGATGTGGAAACACTTAACTATGATAATTTGGATAGTGTTTCAAAGATACCAAATAGCCAATATTGTTTTTAAAAGAGGTTGCTAAAAGCATATTCTGAACATATTTCTTCAAGCACTGCAACAAATATAATGCTTTTTGACATTGGAGGAGTCTTGCTTCTTGGTGCGTTTATATAATGTCTTGGTGGCGAGCACTCGAAATAACTCCTAAAACTTGAATATCTACCATAGAAAAATAAAATGATTATGTTAGAAATTCCTTCAACTTTGGAAATTTAAAGAGGCTTTATGAATGCATACAAATTTGTCCCTTTTGGGAATATTCCTTTCACTAAGGCGATGAGACCTTGGGGGAGAGCAATCTGGAGATGGTGTATGATAATGTCGAGCATAAGATTAATGTTGGTTGAATCCACAACCTCTTCTCACATGTTTAGGTGTGCCCTCTAGGCTAGGACTTCTTGTAGGAGTCTGAATTTGATTATGATGGGGAAGTGTACTCTTATCAACAATAGGAGTACGACTTGATCCTCTTGAAAACCTTCTTCTTGGAGGCCTGATTTGACTTTTCAAAGGACTTTGAGGTAGGTTTTGTCACGAATGCCTACTCAAACTCCTTCGTGGACTCCTTCTTAAAGGCCTGCAAGCAATCACACTTGGGCTCCTACTTAAAGCCCTGTGACTTGGGCTCTTGCTCAAACTCATTCGAGGATTTCTACTCAATACCCTTCTGGAACTTCTACTCAGGATCTTGCTTGAGATTCTCCTAGGAATCTCACTCTGGCTCTTGCTCAAGCTCCTTCTTGGGATTCTTCTCAAGCTTCTTCTAGGGATTCTGCTCAAACTCTTCCGAGTGCTCCTGCTGGGACTCCTTGGAGAGAAAATTCCATTTAATAGATTAACAAGACAACAAAGTGTACATCGTACAATTATACAACACCAAAATATATGAAATAATATATATACAACAATATAACATTTATGGTCAGTTAAAAATTCAACAATGGCATATCATGATGCTTACAACTTAAAATATAAATGTACCTTCATCAACAACAACTATAGTGTTATCTTTGCCTGGAAATATTTCACCACAATTAGAAATATTAACTGAAACAATAGGTCTTCCTTGATCTGCAGTTGATAACTGCTCAATTTTCTTCATTACATCTATTCCCTCAATAACTCTTCCAAAGACGGCATGCTTGTTGCAGATAATAAGAAAAGGGGCATTAATTATATGAGGGTAAAACAATAAATAGAGATGGGGAGAGGCAAGATATCCACATTAATTAGAAAAATGTTAGCCTCACCCCCTTAGTTGCATATAGACCAATTGAATTGGACTGAAGAGAACCGCCTACAAATATTTATCAAAATTTAAAAGGTCAAATGGTAAGAATACACTGGTGTCTGGCACCCAAAGAAAATAACCCATTATTTCAAGGTAAATGAATCTTGTATTTCTAAAATACGAAATTGACATATGGTGACACTCATGAGTCATGGATAAAGAAAAAATATGCCAATCACAACCAACATGTAAAGTTGCTCAAACAAACCTAGGTGAATACAAAAAATCATAGATATGGAATTAAGTATATACCCATCAAGATGAGTTGTTGCTGCAAAAGTAATAAAGAACTGAGAACCATTGGTGTTATAAGATACAAAATTTCCATATGGTGACACTCATGAGTCATGGATAAAGAGAAAATATATCGATCACAACCAACATGTAATGCTGCTTAGACAAACTCAGGTGAATAAAAAGTTTGTGGGACTTGATGAATTAAGATTTTATGGAATCAACAAAACAATTACTCGTTTAGTGAATAAAATAAAAAATGGAGCAAAGCCTAAGTATATCTCATCAAAAGAACCGCTACCAATTTTTTTCCCAAGCCTATACTTGTTGTTTACGTGTGACTCCATGTCATGGGATGTCACAATTTTAGACCCTATGTGCACACATTCGAGATCAATATGCACATTCCAGTACCTACAGTCATGTCCCAACACCCCCACACACACTTCAACATCTAGACATGTTCTAGCTTTGTGTATACACTTTGTCATCGTGAGATTTGTGGAAATGACCATATTTTTATGGAGATATCTATGCTAAACTAGAATCT
>LPNX010277105.1:406400-421565 GCA_001517045.1 Pseudotsuga menziesii
CACGTGATAGAGTATATTACAAAATATCTAGTAATCAAGAGTAATATTAGCAATGGGGATTTATAGATTTTTGGAGAAGGAGAATCATTAGGACTCTATGGTGTCGAATCCCCCATCCAGCAAAGTAGCAAGTCCACATTACCAGCATTCAAATCCCAGATTTTGAAGATCAACAATAAAGATCAACCCCATATACAAGGCATCAAATCGAGCATTTCCAGGAATTCATTTAACAGGTGGTATTCAAAGGAGGGACAAATATCATAGTATAGGATGTCAAAGCATATTTGGGTCATAGATTGAACACTTGAAAGCTACAAGATTCCAAGAAATCATCTCCAGATTTATGGCAATAGCGGGGCATATATCCCCAAATTTCAGGTAGAAGATTAGTTGATAGTTATAGTCAAACCTCATATTTTAAGGGAATTGAACTCAGCAGCAGTACTAGCGTTTAGCAAATTAACTCAGTAGCAGTACTTAGCATTAAGCAAATCAACTCCAGGTCTAGCATTTCCTGGCTCTATACTTGGCTCTATGTTGAATATTTTTCTTGTTGAAATTCATGGCACAATTCATGTCGCTAACCCTGGATTAATATATGGTGTTATGTTATTCAGGATGTTTTTTTGGAGGCTATTCTTGGTGTTCTATGGGATGCTTTTGTGGACACTAATTGGGGCATTAATTGGGATGCTAATTGGGATGATAATTGTGATGCTAATTGGGACGCTAATTGGGACGTTAATTGGGATGCTAATTATTGTCCAAAATAACACCAATTTTTAAAAAGGGATGATAATTGGGATGCTAATTGGGATTCTAATTGGGACGCTAATTGGGATGCTAATTGGGATGCTAATTAGCATCCAAAATAATTCCAACTTTTAAAAAGGGATGTTAATTGGGATGCTAATTGGAACGCTAATTGGGATTCTAATGGGGATGCTAATTGGGATGCTAATTGAGAGGTTAATTGGGATGCTAATTAGTGTCCAAAATAGTGCCAAATTTTAAATAGGGATGCTAATTGGGATGCTAATTAGGACGCTAATTGGGACGCTAATAAGGACGCTATTTGGGACGCTATTTGGGACGTTATTTGGAATGCTAATTAGCATCCAAAATAGCGTCAAATTTTAAAAAGGGACACAAATAACTCCATTAAAAGTGCCATCCCGAGGAAAAGCATCCACTTTGTCCAAAAAATGATGAAAAATACTCTAAAAGTGATAGTGGACGCTAAAAAGGAAGCTAAAAGGGACGCTAATCATAGGGTTTTGTTGTAGTGAATAATAATATTCATCCTCGAAAATAAAATCATTCTTAATGGTACACGATGAGATATATTTTGAGAATTGATTCACAACGATATGTAGGAGCTAAGACAATCTTCACAATCTAAGTTATTCACAAAATATGCAAGAAAACAGTAAAAGAGAACAAAATAACACACATAGATGGTGCCACCTATTGATCTTTCTATTAGTGTACAACTTGTAGATATGTATTGTACATACTTATAATACAATGGGGAAAATTCGTGACCCCTTGGAGGCCATCTGGATGCATATCCATGTCAGGCTAGGATTTGACCCCTAAACCCCCCTAGGTTGACCAATAGGCTCCCAAACCTTACCAAACAGTAACAAATGCAAGTGTGAACATGTATGGAGGCATGCTAGATCATAAATGAAAGCATGATAGACATAGGTGAACACATGTGTGAGTGGGAAAGTATTTAGGAGCCGATAAATGCCCAAGAATACCACAAAACAATCACATTCACACACTAGCGCCCCTGGTCAAACATATTCCCTGATTTAAGGGATAAGGAGTGGTTTGTCATCAATGAGGGTGCATAGGTTGTTAGGATGATCAAAATATAGAACCTCAACTATTAGGATTATCAAAGTGGAGTGCCTCAACTGTGAGTTAATGAGTAAGAAATCACCTAATAGACCAATATTAACTAGTATAATCTAAGTAGGATCATATAACATAAGTACAAGACAAATGAAAATGCCTCATAGGTCTAATACCATGGTACTAAGGTAGATTATTGATATAACACCTCGACGTAAGCCTAAATTAGTACAACTTATACCAAATTTTTATTGAGGCCTTGGCAACTAAGGCTCAAGTCACCTCTTACAACAATTTTTTTTATTTGTCCATGTAAACGAGGAAAGAGGCAAAACAACATGGGGAAAATCCTCCCTCAAGAATGGAAATGATAGAGATGATAAAAAATGTCTTCAAAAGGTACTCTTCTTCACTTGAATGATCTGAAATAACAACTTCTTAGTGATGGACTTGGTGAAGATGTTCTGGATGCCAAGATCATGCATCAATGCATCAATGTGCTGTAGACAAAGATCATGTGGAGAGGCCCCTTGATGGTAATAATTTTCTAATGGAGGAGAATCATAAGAATGTATTTTTATGCAAGAATACTCTGATATATAAGCATAATCAATCATGGAAAAATTATCTCTGCAAACTCTTTCCCAAATAACATCAAAAGATTCAACAAAATCTGCCTCATGTGAAGCTGTCATATCATGAATAAAACCATGAATATTCTTCCCAATTTGATGAAGCACCTTAATAAATCTGTAAAAAAGTTCACAAGTCTCTGAAATATCAGAATATATGTCATGTCTCCATGAGAGAACGGGTCCATAGTTGGAGAAGAGAGGGAAACTAGATCACACTGATAGTTGAGCAAAACTGGATGGTATAGAGGTTTGAAACTTGAACCATAGGTGGTGAGATAAAGTCCAAAAATATGGAAAAAAAGTCCCATTAAGGCAAATTCCATGGCTGTCCAACCAATGAATTACATACAAGACATAAAAGCAACAGACACAAGTGACATAGCATTGGAAACTAGGCAATTTTGAGATTTTCCAACTAGTGAACTTGAGGGTTGTCAGGACTTTTTGGAATCAAATGGTTGTGGAAATGAGTCTATGAATATAATAGTATGTATATAATCCTATACATCACCTTGATAATTGGAATAGGAAGGATTTTAATGAAGCAATAAATATCTTTCAGAAGACACATCGAGAACTAGTGAAAAATGACTAGTTTATGGAGGAAACTTTGGTGAACTGTTTGGGGTTTCTTCCAAGGAAGGGATGGAGGTTTTAGATGCTTATATATCAGAATGTAAATAATTAACATATACATATGAAACAAAGATATGAGAAATTGGTTTCTACCAATCACACAAAGCATGCGAAGGCTTACCATCTTCTTTCTTGAGCTCCCATACTTTTGCAAAATATGGAACACCAATATTGTTCTCTACAAGGAGCTGGATCATGATGTCCATTTTATTATAAAGAAAGATATTCCATGATGTTAAAATTTTAAATAACCACATGTGGGCCTCTCTCTCTTTCTCTTCATCTTCCCTTCTTTCGAATCCTCATCAGTTGAATTGGAGCTTTTTGTATCTGAATACTTCTTCTCCTTCTCTCTTTATTGCTTCAAATACTTGACTTTATTCTTGCCTTCTGCTTGATTTGATAGAAAAAAAACAAGGGATTGATCCTTGGTGTATTTTATGGTACCCATTTTCATCAACTTGTCTTTCTCCTGAGTTAATGATTCCATGAAGTCTACTAGCGCAGGAATCCTCCAATTTCTAGCTGTGAGCTTGCTTGAGTGGAATGTTGAAAAAAACATAGAATACTTAGGCCATAGATTATAAATATTAGACAAGATAATATAAAAATATTTATTCTCTATGCCACATTGTTTTATTTGAAGCACCAATGATTTTAAAATTGGTGAAGGATCCTTGGATTGTCTCATAGTGAGCTGGTCTTAGTGAGATTAGCTCATTTTCGAGTGATGGCCTCTCATCTCATCAGTATTCCCAAATAGTGACTCAATATTGAGCCAAAATTCATTGGGTGTTCCAAGAATATCTACATGGAAGAGAAGGCCTATCTAAATGACAAGACAAAGCATAACAAATGCCTCATCGAGTCTATTAAATTACTTCGATTTCTCCACAACAGAGTTGGGTTCGATCTTAGTCCTGATGGTGACTTTGTACAAGCCTTTCAACCTCATATAGATCACCATTTAGGCCTTACATTCGAAATAGTTGAATGGAGTAATCAATGCATGAGTCTTCTCCATTATTCTTGTGCACTGTGTGACAAAAACACTGTTGTACCCACAATGCAAACACTTAAATTTTCTGGGAAAATGCCCTAAAACACAACTCAAACACTCTAGATTTGATTTGCATATCCACAAAGCTCTGATACCATGTGGTAATTGCTTCAAAGTGATATCTCGGAGCTAAGAAAATCTTTACAATCTAATTTATTCACAAAATATGCAATAAAACAGTAAAAGAGAAGAAAATAACACACATAGACTCGGTGCTAGTAACTGATCTTTATATTAGTGTAAAAATTATAGATATGTATGGTAGATACTTATAACACAGTGGAGAAAATTTGTGAGCCATTGGAGGCCATTTGGATGCATACAAGTGTCAGGCTAGGGTTTGAGCCCTAACCCCCCCTAGGTTGACTAATAGGCTCCCAAACCTTACCAAACAGTCACGAATGCAAGTGTGAACATGTATGGATGTATGCTGGATCATAAATGAAGGCATGATAGGCATGGGTGAACACATGTGTGAGTGGGAGAGTATCTAGGAGCCAATAGATGCCCAAGAAGACCACAAAACAACCACATTGACACACTAGTGCCCTTGGTCAAACATATTCCATGATTTAAGGGATAAGAAGTGGTATGTCATCAATGAGGGTACCTGGGTCGTCAGGATGATCAAACTAGAGCGCCGCAACTACTAGGATGATCAAAGTGGAGCACCTCGACTATGAGTTAATGAGCCATAAATCACCTAATAGACCAATATTGACCAGTATAACCTAAGTAGGATCATAAAACATAAGTACAAGACAAATGAAAATTCATCCTAAGTATAAGACCATGGTACTAATGTATATTAATGTTCTAACATCTATACACTAAAAACAACAAATTGAAACGATTAAATTTCATGATGGGAAGTGTTTGGACATCCTTCTTTAGAGTGAAGGAAAATACTTGGATTGAAAACAATAACTCCAAATTAAATTTATGATGGGAAGTGTTCTAATAATTTAAGGAAGAATAGTTGCCTTGTCAACCTTGTATCTTTTCCAATAAATAAAATGGTGGGTTTCAATACAAAATTTTCCATTGTCTTTGATTTCACTTCAATTACTCTGTTTTTTGTCTACTTGGGATGTGAGTTTTGCAAATAACTCTTCTACAACATTGTAATTTTTAGTGTTTTCAATAATGCAAGGATGTTGATAAAATGAACTACAAATTTAGTAAAAAAATGCAACTCTTGGTTGCATTGAAAGTTGTTGCTTGATTTTTATTTTACTGGATACTCATAGTTTTGATATATTTAACAATTTACATCATATTCTTTTTTTGACAACAATAATTACTTTTTTATTAAATGGTGGAGCAATGCTAGAAAATGTACAACAAAACTTGGTTGGAATCCACGAGTCCACCATAGCTGAACTAAACAAAAGAGAAACACTAATTTTCTAAATATCCTCCCCAACCACCAACACTTTTCTAATATACTTTGACTATAACTATATATTTTTCCAAACTGAAATAGAAGTAACATGAAACAACATCTTGTAACACTACTTAGTGATGAGCACTCAACCGATCAATTTTAATGGCAAGGGGTCCTGAGGTTGGGAGTGTTGTTCTTCCTTGTTGTCCTTATTTTGTAGCTGACTCTAAACCATAGCCATTTGAGATTCTAAGTCCACCACTTGAGCTTCAAGTTTATATTCTTGAGTTGTTGAGCTTCCATGTCATTTCCTCATGATACAATCTTTGTCCTCCTTTGCAATTCCCTTGTGATTCTCTGCGTTCTTCCAATGATCAATAGATTCAACCATGCCTTCCACCTCCTATTTGATCGAATGGAATTATCTCACCACCCTACAATTATTATATTATAGACACATCATACTGTGTGGGATACAACAATCCTCCTCTTCCCACCAGTCACCTTCATCATCCATTGAAGCATCCTGATGTAGAAAATGAAACTCAACTAGAAAGAAATAATGAGCACTAGAAAACAATGCGAACCAACACTTAACCACAATAAGCCCAGACCAACTACTAGAACCTTTAGGATATTCCTCACAAAGGGGGGCCAATACAACATTTTCCCAACCAAATGGTCCAGAATTAAATTGATCTGCATTTCCATATTTCCCCACCACCAATGGTTTATATAACTTCCCCCATGTTCGACCTTTACAATCATGGCTTACAATCATTATTGTGCGCCATGGGCCCATTTTGCTGTTGACCTTACAAAATTTTGTTCACACAGTGGGGGAAATTCGTTAGTCGATTTCCTCTCTTTCCATTCTTATTAAAAAGTACCTTCGGTCTTAAATTAACATGGAGTTCAGGGTTCTTCTTATGCTGACCTCTATGAATCAACCCTCTCATTACTCAACCACGAACTTAGACAACATGTACTATTAATTACGACGGTTAATAAAATTGAATGGATGTCAACTTTGCATGTTTCAATTCTACATAGAACCTACCAAAGTTGACGTCTAAATACTAAACTTAGGTTCCAAATACATGTCAAGCAAGTAAAAACATTCTGCACACCATGAGGAAAATCCGTTAGTTTATTTTATCCCATGCCATTCACACCAACTAGTAGCTTCAGTATTAAATTCAACTGGGGTACATGGTTGTGCTCGTGTAGTCCTCCATGACTCATCCCTTGCATGTTCGTAAATGTCACGTGCTGTGTTTGGCCATGAGGTTGCTTTTCCTCTCTCCATATAGGGGTTAATTTTGATGGTTATTTAAACATGTTTTCCATATTTATCTATAAAAATACAATCATTTATTAAAATTATATGGCATTACTACTATTAATTAATTTTCAAAACTGTTAAATTTATGGGCAAGTTGTAATATTTCCTGTATCCAATATACAATATGGCCCCTTTTAACACCATTTAATGTTGAAGAAGCCTTGTAAGTGTATGGGTGGTGGCATGCATGTGCCACCTATCTCAATGATTAACCTTTCCAGGTGTTCGTCAAAGTTGTCAATCGAGAGGTATGTGAGAAGGTGCCCTATGATGGTGTTTGCAAATATAGATGGTACTGAACACACAGGGGAACCAAGATGTTGGGTTAGGATCTCATTGCAATAAGTGGATGAACTTAAGTGATAAGATATGAACACAGGTGTTTGTGGATGTAGTTCACGATATTAGTCTTTGGACCCTCCTTCATCCCCGAGGGGACGAGCAACGTACACAAACAAGGAATTTTGGCCATGCAAGGATATATTTGACACCTGAGATTGTCCTGGCCACTTTCAGTGAATCGATATTGTCATTAATGTGGAAGATTTGTACGATGAAAGGAATCTTACTCATTGGCATGCCTACAACTGTGGGTTTGGTTATTTAAGTGGGTGTCAGTTCCTTTAGGAGCACCTACGTGATACAAATGTTGTTAAATTTGAAGCTTTGGAAGGGTGGTAGGATAAAAGAATTGGGAAAGTATTTTGTGGTTGATCAACATCCTCTTTTCTCCTATCTTGGTTTGAATTTACCCAAGGGAGCATGTAATAGCAAGCGTGGTAGTGGAAGGTGGGTGCATGAGGAAGCTGAGAGGTAAGAGGAACATCATAACATCACTCTGGACGTTTCAATGCATGTTGAGTAGATGATGCAGGAACATCGAGTCAAAGTTCTATGTTTTCTGATTGAGTAGGAAATACTATTTTTCTTCTTCCATGTAATAATTCTAGAAGTATATAATTAGTTGTCGATTTTGGTAGTTTTTTTCATAGATAGGATTAGTTTAAATGTAATAAGGGTGAATTTCCACTAATATCCTTGAATCTCGCAAGAAGTTGCTCGAGGATAGGTTAGTTGTGAATTTCCTTTCTTAGGAGTTCAGATCCTGCTTGTTCGGATCTGACAGGTTTGACAGAGTTCTACATTAAGTTTCGAATGTAATAATCAAGTATGATGTATGAGAGTGAATGTGTGTAAGTGTGCGTATGCACAAATGGTTTATGAAATGAAGAACAGAGTTGTAACCTCTGTGTGAGCATTTGTAAAATTCTTTGTCTTCTTTCAATAACCAGAATGTGTTAAATTTCCTTGTGTCTAAGTGAATGATGGGATTTTGTCCAGAATATTCAGAAGCCACTAAGATGGAGATGTATTCATGCGAATGTAACATGAATATATTGATCGCTTCATCAATCAATTCATCTATAACAGTCTGAGTTAAAAATCTGTAACTTTGATAAATCGTACGGTGGAGATACGTTCCGCAAAAGATCGACGACTCATAGGAGTTGTAGAAAATGACTTGCGGGAGGAAAATTGCGGAATCCCATTTCGGGAAAATTTAGAAGGTACGTCTGTGATCAGCAATCCAAAATTGCGGAAAATTTGTCTTGCAGAAAGAAAATTGCAGAAGAAGTTGAGTTGCAGAAATCTGTCAAAGTATGTCAAAGAAGGAGATTTCAATTTGCAGATCTTGTTGATTTGGATAATTTAGGTCTTCTAGATCAAATTGGCATCAATTTTGATATGAGAGCTGAAAATTATTTATGTGTGAAAATTATTAGAGCAGGTTAAAGATGTCGCCAAGACATGGATGAGCACGTGGAGTTTGTGTAGGAGGTGGTCGAGGAAGACAAGCTGCAGAGACAGAGGCAACTCCAAGATATAATGGAGGCTATGGAGAGAATAAATTCAGCCTGTATGGATATCAGCGATGAAGAGGAATCCTATGAAGAAGAGCAAGAAGAGATTGCCGATGAAGTAAAAGTATTGAGGATGCTGGTGAAGGCTAGTAACAGTCCTAAAGTTGAAGTTCACATGTATGAAGTTAATATGAATGTTGAAGAACTCATGGACTAGATCAATGCTCTAGAAAAGTACTTTGATTTTGAAGAAATTGAGGATAAAAAGAGTTTGAAATATGCAACGACCAGAATGAAGGTATATGCAACTATTTGGTGGGATGAACTTCAAATCCACAGGGAAAGAAGAGGTAAGTCCAAAATAAAAACTTGGGATAAAATGCTAGATAAAATTAAAAGTCAATTTATGCCTAAGGATTATCAATTGACTCTCATTAGATAGCTACAAAATATTAGACAAAAGGGTGTGACACCCCAAAGAGGAGGATTTAGGGGAGGTAGGTTTAATGCAAGAGGAAGAGGCATACATAGAGAAGTGAAATGCTATACATGTGGAGAAATTGGACACATGTCACGGGAGTGCCCAAAGAAAAATCCCACAGCTTAGAGGACTAAAAATATTGCTGAGGCTCATGAAGAGTCCAATGAGGAAGCAAAGATGAATAATCCTCCCGGGGAAGGAGAATCTCTTATGATGAAGAAATTTTTAGTAAAAATAGAGAAAGAAGTGCATGAACCAACCCAGAGGAAGAGTCTGTTTAGGACAAAGTGAAAGTCACAAGAGAAGTGTTGTACGATGGTTATTAATAGTGGTAGTACAAATAATTTGGTATCCATGGAGATGGTAGAGAAGTTGGGATTGAAGAGGATGAAACATCCCACTCCTTATAAAGTTTCCTGGTTGTAGAAAGGACATCAACTTTTGGTGAATGAGCAGTGCAATGTGGAGTTTCAAATTGGTACTTATAAAGATATGGTATTATGTGATATAATTCCTATGAATGTTTTCCATATACTCTAAGGGAGGCCATTGCAATATGATAGAAAAGATGTTCATGATGGAAGAAAGAACACTTATATTTGGAAAAGGATGGAAGGAGGCATACACTATCAGCTTTGAATCATGAAGCAGTCCAAGAAGGTTTAGGACCCAGTATTTTGCTAATGATTGGGAAGGAACTGTTACAAGAAGTCAAGAAAGAAAAAGAATTGCATTTTTGCCTTGTTGGTAAACCAAAGGTAATTTTAACTTCTACAAATTTAGATGATTTTTCGGTTGAAGTTAAAATATTGCTTGATGATTATGATTATATTATTGTGGATGAGTTACCAAATGCTTTACCTCCTATGAGAAGTATTAGTCATCACATTGACTTAATACTTGGTGCAAGTTTACCTAATAAAGCATCCTACATACTGACTCCTCAAGAAAATGAAGAGATTAAACAACAGGTACATGAGCTATTAGATAAAGGTTTTGTGAAAGAAAGTTTGAGTCCTTGTGCAGTACCCACTGTGATTATCCCAAAGAAGGATGGTGGATGGTGTATGTGCACTAAATCCCAAGCAAGAAATAAGATCCCTATCAAGTACAGATTTCCCTTACCTCGTATTGATGATTTGATGGATTGTTTGAGTGCTTCAAAGTATTTTTCGAAGATATATTTGAAAAGTGGTTATCATCAAATAAGAATAAGAGAAGGGGATGAATGGGAGTCTGCATTCAAGACTAACAATGGATTGTATGAGTGGTTATTAGTTCCATTTGGAATTACTAATGCACCTAACACTTTTATGAGATTTATGAACGAGGTCTTGAAGGAATACACTGGAAATTTTTGATAGTGTATCTAGATGATATTCCAATTTTCAGTCAGAATAAAGAAGAACATTTGAGACATTTTAATTTGGTATTGGAAACCCCACAAAAATAGAAGCTACTGATAAATATGAAAAAGTGTAGTTTCATGAAGAAAGAAATGATTTATTTGGGATTGATGGTTTTAGAAGGGTTAAAAATGGATCCAGAGAAGGTAGAAGCAATTATTAATTTTCCAACTCCAAGGAATGCATTTGAGGTAAGAAATTTTCATGGTCTTGCAAGTTTTTATAGAAAATTCATCAAGAATTTGAGTCAAATTTGCGCACCCATAATAGACACCTTGAGGGGAAGTAGACAACCTTTCAAGTGGACAGAAGTAGTTAATAGAAACTTCAAATTGTTGAAGAAGAATATAACTAAGAAGCCTATTCTGGCTTTACCATGTTTTGACAAGGCATTTCAAGTAGAGACAGATGCTAGTGGGGAAACAATAGGGTATGTTTCGAGTCAAGAACACATACCGGTAGCATACTTAAGTGAGAAGTTAAATGGGGAAAAACAAAAGTATTCCTCCTATGATAAAGAATTGTATGTTGTTGTGCAAGCTCTCAAGAATTGGAGACATTACTTGATGCCCAAAGAGTTTGTATTATATTCAAATAATCATGCTTTGCAATTTATAAATAGTCAACCTAAATTGAATCGAAATTATGCTAAGTGGGTGGAATTTTTGCAGAATTTTACCTTTGTGATCAAGAATATAAGTGGAAAATCTAATAAATTTGTTGTTGCCTTAAGCAGAGTAAATTTGATCTCGCAAGAGATTAAGGTCAGTACTTTGGGATTTGAAAATTTTATTAATATGTATAAGGAAGATGTGTATTTTAAGGATGTATATGCAACTTGTGAGAGTTTGTTTTCCCACAATAGAAGTCAATGGTTGGAATACATGCTACAAGAAGGATTGTTATTTAAGAATAGTAAATAGTGCATTCCTAAGTGTTCTATGAGAGAAAATCTAATACAGGAGAAACATAATGGAGGTTTTTCAGGTAATTTTGGACATGACAAAACATTTGCTCAGTTGAGTGCTTTTTATTTTTGGCTAAGAATGCAACATGATGTAAAGGAGTTTGTTGAAAAATGTAGGATATGTCAACATGCGAAAGGGAGGAGACAAAATAATGGAATATATCAGCCCCTACCTATTCCAACTAGGCCTTGGGATTCCATCAATATGGATTTTGTTCTGGGATTTCCTGGATCTCAGAGGGGAATTATTCTATTTATGTATTAGTGGATAGGTTTTAAAAAATGGATCATTTTATTGCTTATAAGAAGACCAATGATGCAACAAATATTTCTAAATTGTTCTTTTTATAAATTGTGAAGTTACATGGTCCGCATTTAAGCAATGTGTCTAACAAGGATACTAAATTTCTTGGTCATTTTTGGAGAAATTTATGGACGAAATTGGGAACTAAGCTTATATTTAGCTCTACTTATCACCCTCACACTACAACAAAACCTGGTGATTACCGTCTCTTTTAGATTCCTTTTTAGTGTCCACTGTCACTTTTAGTGTATTTTTCATCATTTTTTGGACAAAGAGGACGCTTTTCCACGGGATGGCGCTTTTAATGGTGTTATTTGCGTCCCTTTTTAAACATTGGCGCTATTTTGGACGCTAATTAGCATCCCAATTAATGTCCCAATTATCGTCCCAATTAGTGCCCCAATTAGCGTCTCAATTAGCGTCCCAATTAGCATCCCAATTAGCGTCCCAATTAGCATCCCAATTAGCGTCCCTTTTTAAAAGTTGGCACTATTTTGGAGGCTAATTAGCATCCCAATTAACGTCCCAATTAGCGTCCCAATTAGCATCACAATTATCATCCCAATTAACATCCCAATTAACGCCCAAAAAAGCATCCCATATAATGCCCATAATAGCCTCCAAAAAAACATCCTGAATATCATAACACCATATATTAATCCAGGGTTAGTGACAAGAATTGTGTCATGAATTTCAGCAAGAAAAACATCCAACATAGCGCCAAGTATAGATCCAAGAATTGCACCTAGAAAACATCCAACATAGCGCCAGGTATAGTTCCTGGAATAATGCTAGAAATTTCGAAAGGAACCGCACAAGGAATTGCACTAGGTTTAGAGCTATGAATTGTGTTCAGAAATAACGCTAGATATATCGATGTCAATGCCATTGATCATGATTCATGTGATAGTACTTTTGGATCTTGATTCATCATAGTGGAACCTAAATTATTGTAATCATGGCACTTTTGGATCTTGATTAATCCTAATGAGGGGTAAATTACCTTAATGCCACCTAAATTGCTCTAATGGCATTTAAATGTCCCCAACAACATTTGATAGAACCTAATTTCATTTGATTGGACCTAACAACATGACGATGATGCATTATGATAATTATAATGGAGCGTATGGATATGCATTGATAAGTATAAGACTATATCATCCATTCTTGTGAGGTAGTGGGCTCCTTACTCATTATTATCACAATTTTATTAATGATGACTAAGACAATGACAATTATGTTTTAAAATTATATGATCAACGATGATTATGCATGTGGTATCACTTTTGGATCCTAATTGATTCTAATGGAACCTAAATGTCTATAATGACATTTGAACGACCCTATTATCATCAAAATGATTGTGACAACATATATAAATTAATTTAGCAATTACATGACATGAATCCTAATGGCGATGAGTGATTAATAACACTAATGGCATAAGAGTGACCATAATGACAACGACGACGATGATTTTGTTGAAGATATACTTAGTGCTGACGATGATGATGATAATGAGGATGATGATCTGAATGTACTTAATGCTGATAAGGATGATGATCTTAATGATAAGGAGGATGATGTACTTAATGTTGGCCATGTCATATGCATTTAACAAATTCACAAATGTCATAAGAATTTAACAAAAGAAAAATTTCCATTATGTTGGTTTTTAATTTCATAAAATATATCTTAAACTAGATTTAATGGAAGAAAGTTAGGTCTAGAAAAACGTTTAATGTGGTTTTTCTATTTGTAAAATATTTGAGTGTATTGTTTTTCAATATTTATTTTGAGTGTTATTGTATTTTAATATTTATTTTTAAGAATTAATATTTGACAAATATTGTATTCAAATAAACTATATTGCAGTTTTAAAACTTCCTAATGAAACTCCTCTCATCAAAATGGGAGCCGATTTCCTCTTGAAAAAAAAACTCTCATCTCTAAATGTTTGATGGAGCATATTTGTCATAAATTGTCTATCTCATCACATCACATGTTCCATATCGGGAAAACTCAAAAAATAGGGGTTTATTTACCCATTGATCGTAATAGGTTCCAATCTAGGCAACCTCCAAAAATAAGGTTTTACTAGATTTGCCCAAATAGGATTTTGAAATTGTATGCGTCATTGTTGAAACAATTTACAGGGTGAAAAATGATTTTAGGGTTGAGATTTTTACAATGATTTCAAGTGCTGTAGAAGTGGCCAGTCACCCCTAACACACATCTTAGTTACAGGGTTCAACTAGGGAAAATTGTTTTCATATCCACACCAATATAGACCACTAGGATCCCTTCCCCGTTCAAGAGCTAATAAGACTGAACCCTAAGGAACTTGAAATACTGATATCCCTTCTAGGAAGAAGAGGGCTAGGTTCAAGCTAAAAGTTTAAATTCATTGCTCCTAACCAATCAAACCCCCCACGTCCGAGCAATCAAAAAACTTCTTGCGTTGCTACATATATGAGGACACACAAGTTTGTTACAATAGAGGAAATTGAGGTCATGGATGCGTGTTTATGTGTCTCCAGATGAATCGGTCAAGAAAAAGATTCCTTGATTGGAAAGACTCGAAACTTTAGATGCTCTTAGAGACTATGAAGACAATTTTACAAAGCAATGGAACTCGAAGGTTACCTAAAATTCCCAAGATTTGTGATTTTTGTATTTTTTGTAAGTACATTTTTTTCTATTAACAAAATACACAACACCGCAAAGAGGCGAAACTTGTTACGAGGGACTTTCATAATACCTTCCCCTTTTCCCTAGAAGGGTCTTCATAGTTATTCATGACATCAACTCTTGGAATGAAATTTTAGTTTCTATAGTAACTTAAACTAAAGTTGTTTTCTTCTTCTTAAGATAACCTAGATTCAAAAGGAAGAGACTTTTTTGTGTAATCTCTCGAAAAAGAAGCACAAAAATTGGAGAGATGAAATTTGACCCAAGCCTTCCAACGAATTCACCAAGTAGTCAAATACATTTTTACCTCTACCATTATTTTGTAGCCTTACGACATTTTGTTCTTCATACCACCCCATCCTCACCCACCAATACTCCTCCTAATTAAACTACATTTACTTATTTCACACAACAATTTAAAACATTTATAAATCATAAAAAAAATTAATTTAAATAATTCAATCATTTCTTATGATTATATGTTGAGATAATACAACATACGATATATATATATATATATAT
>LPNX010277105.1:421931-501065 GCA_001517045.1 Pseudotsuga menziesii
TAAGTAAGTATTATATTAAATTTACCATATAAGTCTTTAATTAACAATATCAACTAACATTTGACACATTTATGATATTCTTATCATTCCTTACCAATTTGATTGCAAGGCATTCTTTGAAGGTGAAGTCCATAATTTTAGGTCTTCTTCCTCATTAGCATGCCTTTTGGTAAGAAAATAAAGAGGGTAGTGGCATATATAGGCATGGAAAATAATTTCAACATAGAGGTATATGCATTAGATGTTTTCATTAAATAACTTAAATTACTACCTTTGACTGTCGATTCACTAAATCATGGACTGGTACAAAACACAACAAATTTTCGAGCTGCGAGCCCTTAATTACTCACACTTAGGAATTTCTCAAATCTAGCCATTAATAAACTTCTTTTGGTATTTTGGTTCAATTTAAAAGGCAGATTGTTGAGACTCAGACATGCAATGAGTTGCAAGGATTCAATTGACTTAGGCTTGTTTCAATTCCCCCTCCATCCCATACATGTATGCTTTCATGACAAGTGTCAAACAAAATTTTTTAATGCCTTGACCCCGATTATGCTACCTTTGCTAACTTTCTTGGTATGTAGGATTTTTTTTTAATGTTTTCTGAGTTATGTATTATTTCCTGTTAGGTGCCCATTACTTATCATTCTTAGATCTCTCAAGCTTGGATTGTACTAAAATCCCTCAACATGGTTAGGACATAGTCTAAGTAGTTTTTTTTGTACAATGAAGTGTTCTCCAACTTAAAAAATTACAATAGAATAGTTATTATGTTACTGAAGTGTAAAATTAATAATACACACATGACAACTTAACTTAATGCGTTCAAAACAAGTTTTTTTAAAAATAGATTATTTTTTCATTTAAATATTAAGGAATGCTCAATTATTAAAATTTATAAAAAATTGAAAAAACAATATTTATTTTTTACATTTTTTTGGTGAAATATTTAGGTAAGTTATACTTATCAATTGAAATACAACTACTTATATTACCCTTAATTAGGCTCCAAGAATAAATGCCTTTCCATTTCAAATTAAGATCCACCCTTCACATTTGATCACTGGTGAGTGGTGGGAGCACCACCATTTGAAATTAATACCCACCCTTCAAATTTGATCACTGGTGGTGAGTGGCGGGAGCAGCGTCATGGAAATGAACTCAATTCCAAGTACCTTCAGGCTTTGGTAAGGAAAATGGTTTTTTTCATTGGGATGATCTTTTACCACCTTCAATTCCGATTGTTTGCCACTAGCATTAGTGTTCAAAGGCAAACACACTAACGTTCGTCATGCTTAAGCCCACCATCTCACAACACTTTGTAACGAGGGACATTTGAAGGAGGCTCTGCACATTTTAAATATCACAGACAACCATGTCCATAATTCTCACACCTGTGTGTGTCTCTTACAGGGTTGCATTAAGAGAAAAGCCTCACCAAAGGCCAAATTAGTCCATGTTCATATGAATCAGACGGGATTCATGGCAGGCACAATTTTAGGCAATACCCTTGTCAATGCGTATGTCAAGTGAGAAAATGTGGTGGATGCTCGCAGAGTTTTCGATCAAATGCCTAAGTGAAATGTGTGCTCTTGTATTGTCATGATTGCAGGTTATAAAAAACATGGAGTTGATCCCGCAGAGGCATTGGCACTCTTTCACCAAATGCAAAACAAGCGTCCAACCCAATCAGTTCACTTTTGCTTCTGTTCGTCTAGCCTGTGCCAACTTGCCATCCCTCACGCAGAGTCTGGAAATCCATCAACATATAATAAGATGTGGATACGAGTCCAATGTTTTTTTGATGAGTGTCCTCGTAGACATGTATGTAAAATGCGGGTTTACAGAGAAGACACGCGAAGTGTTTGACAAAATGCATCAAGGAGATATTGTCTCCTGGACAACAATGGCTGCGGGGTACGTACAGAATGGGCTTGTTGATGAGTCCCTTAAACTGTTTAATGAAATGCCTCATAGAAACACAGTCTCATGGAATTCAATGATTGCAGGGTTTGTAGATAATGGTTTTGTGGACCAAGCCCTAAAACTGTTCAACGAAATGCCTCAACAAGATGTGGTTTCATGGAATGCGATTATTACAGGATTTGAACGTAAGGGCCATGTTGATGAAGTCCTGAAACTCTCTCAGAAAATTCCAGAAATAAGCATCGTCTCATGTAATGTGATGATTGCAGGTTTTTTATAGAATGGGCTTGTTGATGAAGCCTCAAAACTGTTCAAAGAGTTGTGTTAACGTGACATGGCCTCATGGAGCTCAATGATTGCTGGATTTGGACAGAATGGGCTTGTGTATGAAGCACATAAACTCTTTATGGAAATGCCTCAATGAGATGTATCCTCATGGAATGTGATGATCAGATCATTTGCACAGAACGAGATTACAGGTGAAGCCCTGAGACTTTTCAACAAAATGCCTGTACGAGATGTCATATTATGGAATGATATGATTGCAGGGTTTACACATACTGGGTATCTTGACCAAGCCCTGAAGCTGTTCAATGAAATGCCTTGATGAGATGTGCTTTCATGGAATACAATGATTGCTGGATTTGTGCAAAATGGGCATTGCGAGGAGGCTCTGCATATTTTTCTTCAAATGCAATTGGTAGGTGTGGAACCAAACTCAAAAACCTTCACCACTATCCTCCTAGCATGTGCCAACCTGGTAGCTCTGGAACTGAATAAGGAGATCTATGAAAAACTAACTAGAAGTGGATATTAGTTCGATGTGCTTTTGGTGAATTCCCTGATAGACATGTTTGCAAAATGTGGGAGGATAAATATGGTACACAACACTCAGTTCCTCTGGAATTTGTATGTAAAGGCTGGTATAAAATAGAATCATTTAGCTTATGTCCAATGGAAGTCGGTGATAGAGGCCTCTAATATTATTGTTTAACAATTTGTATCGTACACCAAAAATTATGGTACATCCTTGCATTTGTTTAAGCCTGAATGCTTGTTCCTAGAGATATGCCAGTTCTTCATATTAGGTAGATGTAAGAAGGTATGTCTCAATCATTTATATTGAGGAAATAACACATTTGGTTGAATGGTTTATCGGTAAAATATTTAATGCTCTAAAGTTAATGCTTGATATCCAGGTGCATTGACATAGGATTTATTGCCAATGGAGTTGAGTATGAAGGTTCGTTGATTTGTGTAAGCAATTTGATTATTTCATGGTGTCCAAGAAAATTTTCTAAGGTAACTCTTGACAGGTAAATTTGATAAAACATGTGTTTTGTTTAGCTTGAGAACACTGTTGCTTGCTTGTGTTTACAATCATTTCACTTTAGGTACTTAATTTGTTAACATGTTTTTTCAGCTATTTAAACATGCATATGTGACGTTATCTTCATTTTCTGATAGAAGTTGCAATTTGATTAAATGCCTTGTTTTTAATTCCTTGAGGCTTAACATTGCTCTCCATTTCCATTTTTAAGGCTATTCTCGTACTTCTGTAAGACTATTCTCATACTTTTGGTATTTCCTTTAGGAGTAACTTTACTGAGATAACCTAGATCAGGTTCTATATTATGCACCATTCTTTCTTAGATTTGATGGTTTTCCCGACGATACATCATTATCTAGGTTTTCGAAAAAGGGGTATGCTTGAATAGTAGTCGGATCTAGACAAATTCATAATAAACTTGTCCTAAGAGGTTAAGATACATAATTAAAGTTGTTTTTGAGAAGTTCTCCAATAAATGGTCATCAAATTGTCAACATCGAAGCATTGTCACCAAAACCTGAGCCCTCTCCCATGTTTCCAAACCCAAAACATTTGAGATATGGAAATTAGTATAGAGCTCTTCAAGAATGATTCAGAAACACTTCCCAGCTGTTCCAAACAGCTCTGGCTCAACCCAGATGATTCCAACCAATCACGACCTATACAACATGAGTTACACAAGTCATCTTTTTATCAGCTACAATTTTGATGATTTATGCATATTATTGTATTCCCCCAAATTCTAGATCCAAATTAATTCTTCCAAGCTTCACATCACATCACATCAGCATGAAAAAATCCTTTGACAAGAAAATGATAGACTCTGATTAATTGAAACCTTTATATGTTTTGAGTTAACCATGGTACCTTTCTTTTTCTCAGCCACAGGTTTTTGCATGTCCAAAGCATAAAACTAAGATCATTGCTAGTACTAATAAATTTTCATTCTAACATAAAGGCTGTTTAATTGAAGGAAATTTATGTGTTTTCATTTTTGTTATTCTATGAATAGAGAGATCATCTTAAACATGAAAAGATGTGAAATGTTTGTCCAAATGTCTTCTATGTTCTAACTAGACCAAACCCAGCTAGATATAATCAATTTAGTGCCTTTGTCGATCTTAGTATTTAGTCCCAAGATACTCTAGAGCTTATTTACTATCTATCATGGTCACAGGACCTATCTGAGTCCACCTAGACCCATCCCAAAATAGGTTGGTTCATACCAGACCCAGCTAGACTCAGCCAGACACATCTGACAAGACTCAACCAAACCTGCCAAGTCTCAGGCAGAATTGGCTAGGTCTGACAAGAAAACCTAGGTCAGATAACGTCCCTATCTTTTAAAAGGCCAAAATGGCCATTTGCCTTCACATTTTAACTTTTCTTAGAGTGTGTTTTAGAGTAGGGTTTTGCACTAGGGATTTGGCATTTTACACAGGTCATTTTACACTAGGGTATCATGAATTGAGCTAGGGAACAGCATCAACAAACTACCTTTTCTAGGATAGGACTTATACAAAATTTCTTAGCTGATTTAAGATTTCAGGGGATCTTGTGCACGACTGCTACAGATTTTTAGAGCTGATTTGAGCCTTAAGGGGAGCTCAGGCATGACTTGTACATATTTTCAAAGCTGATTTGAGCCTCGAGAGGATTTAGAGTATAATAATGGTGATGAGGCACCAGAGTCACTATTATTAGAGGAATTGATTTGATTGGAACTTGGAGCATACTGCTGAGGTAGTGGAAGGGACATGAAGTCCTTCTATTTGCCCTCAATACTAGGCTAATATCTGTCTTATGTCATGATTTCAGATTTAACATTGGACAGTTTGTTGATGCTCATTGTGGTTCGTAAATTCATGTCATGGTCAATGGCAATTTTGACGTATGATGTACTTAGTTATACAATTTTGGGATTCCAAAATGTGCTATTTTTTGCATAATATTGAGCATAATCTTTCATATCTAATTTTGAAAATAATGTATATTTTTAGTATTTTTCTATTCACCGAGTCATTGCCAGATCCACCCTGGAGACTTTGCTGAATCACAAGCAGTGTGACCCTTTGGCCAAACAAGACTTGTGCCAAGTGGATTCTAGTGATTTTGCTATCTCTATTGACTACTTCCATTTGCATCTGCAAATGATAGAACTGTCTGTGTGAATTCTTACAGTAGATCCAAACATTCCAGTTTTAACATAAAAAGTTACAAATATAGGATAAGGTAGCTAATTGGTTTAGTCTAAAAAATAAATCAATGTTTCTTGAAGTTGGTCTTGAGCTCCTTTACGAACTAGGAACATTTTGAACTCCATCTATAAACAAAAAAAAACTCTTTGGGTCAAGCTAGTTTAATTTTTGCTCTAAACATAAATAGTGATATATCTAAACTAAGGTAGACTAATTAACTGTGGCAACTGAACCAAGGATAATTTCTCAGGGTTCAATTAGTCCCTAAATCAATGGTAGACCATAGATAAGGAAAACAAAAGATATAGAGAGGGCCACAAAAAGAGAAATGATAAAATGCATTCAATGATAGAGTGGAAGAAGAGAGAAACACGAAGGACATACCATCTTACCACATCAAGAGGCACAAATTAATTCTCAGAAATTAAAGATGAGATTAACCCTGCATCACCATTAGCTATTGGTACACGTGTCGCTTCTGGTATTTTGAAGTCTTCGGTTGATTTCAAAACAAATGATTTTGATACCTCCAGGGATGTCAAGAAAATCCCTCTGCATGGTATAGTTCCTACTACTAATGTTCCAAAACCTCGAAAAAGACCAGAGACCCCATCTGCTTTTACTATATGCTTGCACATTGCTAGACCATTCATATGGGATAACTCAGCTCCTGCCACTTGAATTTGTGTCTTGACAATTGATATAGGGTGTAAGATAGCTGACACAACAGGAGAGAGAACTGCTCCATTAAGATGGAATTTTGTCTTATCTAGTCTGCAGTCCATGTCAATTGATGTTAAATATAATAACAATGATAAATATTTAATTGATCAATATAATATATGGAAGGACATCTCCAAGGATAGATCTATAAAATTCCATTTCAGCACTTGAATTAAATGATGCACTAAAACTATGTAATGAACTTAGTAGAAACTCAACCTTAACTCAAGGTTTCAAGCACCTTTCAAGGATAGAAAACACAAACTACCAATACTTTCAAACAAACACAAACATAAAAAGTGGATAAAAGTTCTAAGTGTTGCTGCGTGAATGCTTTGCAAACTACAACCATGTGCACATCTATAGACATCCCTTCTGACGATAGTGGAATACTTGAAAGAGTCAAGAACCTCATAAAGGATTCAATGCCCTTTTTCTCAACAAATATTCTACAAGTTTCAGGATTTTCCATTGCCTGATGCACAAACACCATGGAATGTGAAATGCATAATTGTAGAAAGCCTTCATTAGTCATATTTTCAACAGACAATCCACTAGTTCCAACATCTTCATTATGCTTCTCTTTAGAATCAATATCCATAGGAACAAGACTATCCAACTTGTCTTTGGCTTCTAACCCCATGTCTCCCACTGAAGCAACTTTCTCAGGAATTTCAATGATAACATCTGCACCAGGTCCCCTCAGAGAAGGGACATGGCGCATCAGCTCTTCCATCAAATTACCCAAATGAGAAACCCCTTCATTCAATGCTAGCAAATACTTTCATGATGTGAAGACATGTACAAGAAAATGCAAAGCATTTCTTTCAGTCACTGCCTGCAATCCTGTATTGTTGAGACATAGTGCATCAAGACCACTAGGGATGCAGCAAAGTGCTTTTGAGGAAGGGAGAAGTAAATATTCTGATATAGCATCCAAGAAGGCAGTTGTAAGACTTGTTGCATACAACATTCAGAAACAAGTTGGATCTTTATAAATGAGTTCACTCATAAGTGTCACAGCTGAAGAGAAGATGTCACTACCAAAACTATGGGAATGACAGAATATTAATGATATGCTTGATGGCAAGGTACTCTCCTCTGAGCCTGCAGGCCTTGATGTGGCATACGTTGTTGATCCCATTGCCTTGAGTAAGGCCTTGATAAGACACATTCGAGAATATGGAATTTGGCCTTTATCATCATCATATGTTGAAGATGCAATACTGCTTTCTGCTGACAACTCCACAACACTTGTAACCTCAAATTGTAGTCTCTTAATAGTACTGTCTAGACCTCTAGGGATGTCAAGAAAAGACCTCTGCCTAGTATAGTTCCTACTACTAATGTTCCAAAACCTCGAAAAAGACCAGAGACCCCATCTGCTTTTACTGTATGCTTGCACACTGCTAGACCATTCATATGGGATAACTCAGCTCCTGCCACTTGAATTCATGTCTCGACAACTGATATAGGGTGCAAGATAGCTGACACAACAGAAAAGAGAACTGCTCCCTTAAGATGGAATTTTGTCTTATCCAGTCTACAGTCCATGTCAATTGATGTTAAATATAATAACAATGATAAATATTATAATAACAATGATAAATATTTAACTGATCAATATAATATATGGAAGGGAATCTCCAAGGATAGATATATAAAATTCCATTTCAGCACTTGAATTAAATGATGCACTAAAAATATGTAATGAACTTAGTAGAAACTCAAACTTAACTTAAGGTTTCAAACACCTTTCAAGGCTAGAAAACACAAACTACCAATACTTTCAAACAAGCACAAATAGAAAAAGTGGATAAAAGTTATGAGTGTTGCTGCGTGAATGCTTTGCAAAATGCAACCATGTGCACAGCTACATACATCCCTTCTGATGATAGTGGAATACTTGAAAGAGTCAAGAACCTCATAAGGGATTCAATTCCCTTTTTCTCAACAAATATTCTACAACTTTTAAGATTTTCCATTGCCCGATGCACAAACACCATGGCATGTGAAATGCATAATTGTAGAAAGCGTTCATTAGTCATATTTTCAACAGACAATCCACTAGTTCCAACACCTTCATTATGCTTCTCTTCAGATTGAGTATCCATAGGAACATGACTATCCAACTTGTCTTTGGCTTCTAACCCCATGTCGCCCACTGAAGCAACTTTCTTAAGAATTGCAATGATAACATCTACACCATGTCCCCTCAAGAATTGCAATGATAACATCTACACCAAGTCCCATCAATTATAACCAGCATGCCCAGGTTTGACCATAAAGATGCTTGAAATGTGCCCAGAATAGTTGATGACGTTTTTGGCTTCCTAGAGATGAGGTATAGGCTTAAAAAGGTCCTGAATATGTAGTCTTTGGATTTCATTGTTCATCCCACTCCTAAAACTAAACATAAACACTGCATATACTAGAGACTAATAAACCGACAAGAATCTCTTTGTATCACCAAGAAATCACCCTGATCTAAGAGTATCACTGAATTGCTGCAAGTTTTTTATTACTCCAATTTGTGGCTTTCTAGAACAACAAATTACCTTGATTACAAAAAGACAAATTGACCATGACTGTGTGGATAACCAGGAACGACAACAATTTTGTACTAAGTGTACCTATCTTTCCTCACATAGAGCCCTTTTTGAATCATGATTCTCTCCTTTAGCTGACTCTAGGTTTTTGCTGAACAAAACATGGTAAGCTTTCTCAAAGTATGGATTGGTTTGTTGAGGAGTTGTAGGACTGGTCAAGCCTTAGATACATCATGTGTCTGCTTCTAAAAATCCATGTGGATTATCCTACTGTACTACCAAATGTGGAGGGTTTTTTTCCATTATAGTTGAGGCCTTTAGGGCTAGTCAGGCCCTAAACCATATCATTTGTTCACTTCTAGAACAAACTATGGACTATTTTTCTGTAGTTTTGCACTGGTGGACATTGCAAGGGACCTGAGCTACATAGGAGGAGAGTTTTAATGTAAAACAAAATTCCAATCAAGGGATACACATTTGTAGTCATAAGACTTGAGAATTGCAAATATTATGGCCATCACATAGATGATAACCACAAGCTGAAGAGGCCCCACAAGACATGAAACTGAAACCATTAGTGATGTTAGTAAAGGAATAAGGGAGAATGCTCACATCACCAAGGGATTTAAATTCGAAATCCAACTTTCAGATTGGAAAAGCTTTTGGTGCAGGTGAGTGAGGAGTTATACATACATTTGTCAATTTGGGAAAATATACTAGCATCGTGTGAGGTAGGAATTACTTGCCAAGCAATATAGCTATGTGGTGGAATATGTCTATCTTTCCACGGATGATAGAGTTTTACCCAGATGGAAAGCATTGCATAGATAGTAGAAAATGCCATAGTATGTGGACAAGTATATAGAATTTATAAACATAGATTTTTTAATCTCTACTATGCATTTTAGAATTTTTTAGTACGACACATTAGGATTGACAACTTACATCGCCCTTTAAGCTAGATTATGATCATTTGTATTAGTTAAAGTACATATCAGAAGTTGAACTCAGAGGAATTCTGGGATGTGATGTGCTTTGGAACTATGTAAACCAAATCCTGACATGAACTGGTCCACAGCACAGGTATTCTCATTCCTTATATTTCATGGATGATTTTTCAAATCCAATTGTTGGAAACTGCTTTGCATACTCCTCAACTTAATGTCGAAGTTTTCTTATCTCATCCTATATGGCTAGGATGCTTTCGATGGTGGCCTTTAAGTCCTTCGGTTTTGTACCACCTGAGTTTAGAACTGACATATATTTCAGACTTTGTTTGAATTTGATCATGTACCAAATGAATAAAAAATTGCTTAATACTAGTTGTCTAGTTGTTTAGTTAAATACTATGTTTTGTCTAGTTGTCTAGTTATATTGTTGAAATCTTCTTCAAATTTGTCTAGTTGCATGGCACATGTCAATTAATCATTTGCGTTAAAGATCCTAAATTTACAGTTCATTTTTGGCAAGATTTGTTTTCAAGTTGGAATTTGCAAGGAACATCCTTCAAAATGAGTACAACTTTCCATCTGTAGATAGATGGCCAAACTGAGGTGGTGAATTGATTCCTTAAAATGTATTTATGCACATATGATGGGTATAAGCAATCCAAGTGGTTAAAGTGGATACATCTCTGTAGTGTCCCAATCAAAATGTTAATTGTTCCCTTGGTTGAATTTGGGCATGGTTTTTCTCACAACCTTCTTCTCCTATAATTTCTTACAATCCTACTAATTGATGGCTGTAGGTTTTCCTTTTCCAATATTAGGCTTCCAGACTTTGCATGGGAGAGATTTGCTAGCCAACTGCAATCTGCCTTGAATCTTTGTCAAACACTTTAAATGGAAACTGTTGTAGGTTTAGTGTGATTGTTTGAACCATATGGGATTACCATTATGGATTTTGATTGCATTTTTGGTGTGGTAGAGCATGATAATTGGTGGTATCTCTTACAACTAGACAAGTGGCATTTAACATAGTGTAGTTACACAAGAAGAATAATAGACTTGAACATGTAGTACTAAAGAAAATCAGCTTGGTTTTTATTACCACCCTCCCACAAATTTGGAATGCAAATGGATGGAACTTGCAACATGCATCTAGTTCCTTTGACCACTTTGTAGTTAGGAAATGTACTCATGTCCCAAATGGAATGTTGAACAAGTAATTAACTCTACAAATTACTCATGCAACAAATGTTAATCAAAGTAATTAAATCTACAAAGATGTTGAAATCTGAATTCCATGTGTGTTTATACTAAAATCCTAATGAGGAATAAACATATTTGTAATGGAATTTGAATGAATGGTAATTTGTAATGGAAGAAGAATTCTCTTTATTAACAAAAGGTGAATAGGTAAGAATACAACCCAACTTCTGACACAAGGACTCCTCTGCAACCAAGGACTCTGAGTTTTTCTACTCCAAGACTCTGAAGATATACCACCAGCATAACCTTTCTCTCCAAAAAATTGATTGATTATCCCCACCCCAAGGCCTCTATTTATACTTTGGGAAATAGAGTGGTTTCGAAGGTTGGGATGGTTGAGATAGTTGGGATAGTTATGGATCAGGGCCCAACTAATCTCATATAATCTCGATTTATATTTTTTAATGTAGAATTAAGGTATATGCGGGTATTAATATAGGAAACTCACGTATGACATGCGTGTTGCTCAAAGGGAACCTGCTTATGCAAGGTATACACGGGTTGCAATGCACATAGTCACGTATGGTACGTGAGTTGCAATGCACATATGTACGTATGCATACCAAAAATCATAATAAAAATATATAAATCTTGTCTGAAGATAATGCATCAAAGGTCATGCACATCTATAGTGTTTTGGCTACTTCAATCCAAATTGTCCTTTTGTGTACCGACATGATGAATGTCAGCACTCAGACGGAGAAGTGCCATTTTGGCTGATAATAGATTCCCCTTAATGTGTGAGGTCAGAAATAAGTGATGGCCGAAATACATTACAATCTTAGTCTTGGAGAAATCAGAAGTCCAAGGAAGTAGAGGAAGTACCTGAAACAAATACATATCAATGTCATATACAAAATCATATTTGAGGATGCTATGTTCAATATACTGGAACACTAGATCCTTTACAATATTGATTACATCATATGATACGTGTACAAGACCATGTATATTGCAAAGGTGGATCGAAGCCACAATATACAATGATGAGTCTTCAAAATCTGGAAACCGTGTAGGGTGAACACAATAGAATCTTACGCAACTCAGGTTATAAAGATAAACTCAAGGTCTTCGTCAAAATCCAAAGGAACCAGTACAATCCAGGCCATCTGAATATGTGTGTTGAAGTCGAACATGGAAAGGATTCAATAGATTGTCAATCAACTGAAGCAAAGGAGTTCACCAATGATGAAAGTGAATTGTAAGGTACCATCATCAAAATTATAGGTCTTAGTCTTCAGGAAGTGCTGATGAGAAACCATACTGTCATGAGGAAGGCAATAGACCCTCCAATGGATCACAAGAGTGATGAGGTGTTGATGTAATTGTAACTTCAGAATGTATTCACCTATGTATCTTATGTCTTGTACCCCGATGTTTATTCCCAGATGTGTCTGTAATGTAATTGAGTCATGTCATGCCCCGATGTTCTGATCAGGAGAATATATAATGTAAAAAAGTCATGTCAAGTCATTATGGGTAACACTCCTTTTGTCTAAGGGTTAAAGTCCCCATAGTTCTGGGGGCACTAGGGTTATTAGACTCACCCAGTGAAGTCGGCCTAGTTGAGTTTAGTCAAGTCCGGAATTAGTATAAATAGAGTGAGCCTCTCTATTTATCACACACTCACTCAAACTCAGTTGTAGCACATAGCTGAGGAAGAAGAAGACACCGGGGATAGAAGAAAGAGGTTACTGCTGTCGGGAGATCATCTTACTGTTTTGGGGTTTTACTCTTGGTGCTGATTCTATCTCTGAGGAAGTTGCGGGGTTTTCTCCATTTATGGTTTCCCCAAGGAAAAACACTGTGTTCATTGTCTCTTGTGTTTGATTGTTGTGCTTATTATTCTCTTAGTTAAAATATCCTAATAATGCTAGCTTAATGTTAAAAATCTAACATGGTATTAGAGCTAACCTGAGAAGAAGACATTGTGCAGCTACGGGAACTAGGGATTCCTACTTTGTGGATCTTCCTCCATAGATTTTCAGCAAAAGAAAGTTGTATTAACTCTCCTCCTTAGGGCGCATCTTTTTGTCGAAGCAGAATCCAATTCTGAGGTTTTTCAGTTTTGGACCCGACACTACTGCCGAAAATTAGGGCTTTTCACAGAAGAGGAATTTTTCAATGAGCCCAGGCCTGGATTGATCTCCTCCCCAAAATCAAAGTTAGGGATCAATTTCAAAGCAATTGGTTGGACAAAAATCTAGAAAAACAAAACCCTAATCTGCTTCTGAACCAGTACTGCAGGATTTCAACTCCAAATCCAGATCCGACATCTTGACCTGGTAAGATCTAAATCTTTTGTATTTCCATTTGAGGTTCTCAGTTAAGATGTCTAATCATACCAAGCTTGATGAAAATATTGAGGGAGCTAATAACTTATGAGACTGGAAGTATAGGATCTCCCTGGTCCTGGAAGAAAATGAGTTGGACTCCTACATTAATGAGGAGGTTCCAGTTCCAGAGGGAGATGAGGAAAAAGCCTTACATAAGAAGAAGTTGGTCAAGTTCAGCAGACTATGGGAAGAATGCTCTCAAGAGGAGGATCAGATAGCAGCTCGAGAAGAGAAGATGGGAAGTGAAGATCAAGCTCTCACAGTACAATCCAAGAAATCCAGATCCAGCCACCACAGAAGTAAGTACTCTCATTAAAATAATAACTCTAGAAAGCCTAGATATTTGTCTAAATGCATTTGCTATACATGTGATGAAAGAGGAAATTTTGCTAGAGACTATCCTAAGAATAAAAGTAGCTCTCACAAGAAGAAGGGAAACAAGAGAAGACATCATGCTCATGCTGCAGAAGATGATGAACCTTCCACAAAGAGAAATAGACAAGTCAGTGATGAAGAATATGTTCTGATTTTCGCTCTCACGGGAACTAGCAGCAATGATTGGCTTATAGACAGTGGTGCTTCCAAGCACACGATAGGATTCAAGGAATACTTTGTGAAATTATCTGAACATGAATCACCTCACAAGGTGAAACTTGGAGATGACTACCAGTATCCATTAAAAGGTAGCGGGGAATAGTCATACAAGCTAGACTCTGGAAAGTCTATGACAATGAAAGAAGTATTGTTTGTACCAGGACTAAAGAAGAACCACTTGGTTTTGAGACACATGACAGAGAGTCTCATGTGTGCAGATTGAAGAAATCCCTATATGGTTTGAAACAGGCACATAGGACATGGTATGGTAGAATTGATGGTTTCCTATCCAGTTTAGGCTTTACCAAGAGTAAAGCATATTACAACCTTTACTACAAGGTTGAAGATGGCAATCTAGTGATACTCCTACTATATGTGGATGATCTGTTTGTAACAGGTATGGATGGGTTGATTGCTGATATGAAGAGGAAACTTGCTACCGAGTTTGAAATGAAAGACTTGGGAATGATGCACTATTTCTTAGGCATGGAGGTGTGGCAGAATGCAGATGGGATCTTCCTTGGAAAAGGGAAGTGTGTAGTAGATATCCTGAAGAGATTCGGAAAGATGGACTGCAAGGCCATAACCACACCTATGTCATCGAACTGAAGCTATTGAGTGATGCTTCATCAGAAGCGGTTGATGCTATGGTGTATCATAAGATGATTGGGTCCTTGATGTATCTGATGAACACAAGACTAGATATTTTCTTTACTGTGAACACCTTGAGCCAGTTCTTGACAGATCCAAGACATGTTCACTTGATTGCTACAAAGCATATTCTAAGGTACCTGAAGGGTACAATTGATTATGGGCTCAAGTACGAGGCGAATCAGAAGATTAACCTAGAGGGTTATGTTGATTCATATTGGGTAGGTAGCGCCATCGATAGGAAGAGCACTTTAGGAGGCTGCTTCAGTTTGGGATCAGGTGTGATCTCTTGGTTTAGTAGGAAGCAATCCTGTGTGGCACTGAGTATAGCTGAAGCAGAGTATGTTGCAGCTTGTTTAACTAGTTGTGAGGTAGTATGGCTAAGGAAGCTACTGTTTGATTTATTTGATCTCCAGTTGGATGCTACTTGTATATATTGCGACGACTAGAGTTGTGTGAATTTTTTAGAGAACCTTGTGCTCCATGACAAGTCGAAGCATATCGAGATCAAGTATCATTATATCAGGGATATGGTGCAGAGAGGAGCAGTGAAGCTCCAGTATGTTGTGACGGAGGAACATATAGCTAATGTATTGATGAAGCCATTGGCTAGAGTGAAGTTTGAGTACTTCAGGGAGAATCTTGGTGTTCTCCAGATCGAGGTTTCCTCCAAGGGAAGATGATGAAGACCGAGATCCATTCTGACATGGTGAGAGGATTAGGTTCCTTCCATGATCAGATGTAAGGGCCGAGCTATTCTATCATGGTGAGAGGATTTGGTTCCTTACATGTCAGGTATGAGTGCTATGCCATTCTAATGTGACTATAGGATTGGTCTCTACATGATCAGATGTAAGGGCTAAATTCCATTCTAGGAATGGAGGCACCTAGTCAGTTACCAGGAAAACTCAGTCTGGGACTGAGGGCCATTCTGAAACAATTGTAAGATGGAGTCTTACATGATCAGATGTGAGTGCATGGCCATTTTGATGTGATTGAGGGATGTGTCCCACTTGATCAGATATAAGGGCTGATGCCATTCTATGGGAGAATGGAGGCACCTGGTTAGTTACTAGGAATCCTCATTCTGGGACTGAGAGCCCTTCTGATGCGGTGCTTTCGAGCATGGTCGGATGTAATTGCATATCCCTTTCGATGTGATGCTTTCGAGCATGGTCGAATGTAAGTGCTGAGCCTTTTCGAGGAAGTGCTTTCGAGCATGGTCGACTATAAGTGCTGAGCCTTTCCGATGCGGTGTCTTTGGACATGGTTAGATGTAAGTGCAGAGCCCTTCCGATGCAGTGTGCTTGCACATGGTCGGATATAAGTGCTGAGCCATTCTGGCGCGATGTGTTTACACATGGTCAAATGTGAGCACTGGGCCTTTTTGACAAGATTAGGTCAGATGTGAGTGCTGGGCATGCCTTTCTGACAATATGAGGTTAGATGTAAGAGCTGGGCGGGCCATTTTGACTTAAGTGTAAGATATAAGCGCTGATGAAGACTTACATGAAGGGTAGGCCTACAGGATTGACTCTGTAGAACTTCCTGTGATGAGAAGAATCAAGAGATAGCACCGATGATGATGATGATCCATACTTGGTGATGATCTAGATCAATTGATGATCCAGATTTGATGATGATACAGTGATGCTCTAGCAGTGATGATCCAGTGGTCGTGATGATGCATATCCCGTGATGAAGAAGACTTGAAGAAGAAGATGACTTGAAGATGAAGAAGACTTGAAGACGAAGAATACTTGAAGATGATGATGACTTGAAGATGAAGAATATTTGAAGACGAAGACAACTTGAAGATGATGATGCCAAGATGATCCAGTCGATACAAAGAAGAAGACCAAGTGCTAAAAATTGTGTCGAAAGAATAACTTCCTAGTTAAGAGGGAGTGTTGATGTAATTGTAACTTCAGAATGTATTCACTTATGTATCTTATGTCTTGTGCCCCAATGTTTATTCCGGGATGTTTTTGTAATATAATTGAGTCATGTCATGTCCCGATTTTTCGATCGGGAGAATATATAATGTAAACAAGTCATGTCAAGTCATTGTGGGTAACCCTCCTTTTGTCTAAGGGTTAAAGTCCCCGTAGTTCTGGGGCACTAGGGTTATTAGACTCACCTAGTGAAGTCGGCCCTAGTTGAGTTTAGTCAAGTTAGGAATTAGTAAAAATAGAGAGCGAGCCTCTCTAATTATCACACACTCACTCACAGTCAGTTGTAGCACATAGCTGAGGAAGAAGAAGACACCGGGGCTAGAAGAAAGAGGTTACTATTGTCAGGAGATCATCTTACTATTTTGGGGTTTTACTCTTGGTGTTGATTCTATCTCTGAGGAAGTTGTTGGGGTTTTCTCCATTTATGGTTTCCTCGAGGAAAAACATTGTGTTCATTGTATCTTATGTTTGATTGCTGTGCTTGTTATTCTCTCAATTAAAAGATCCTAATAATGCTAGCTTAATGTTAAAAATCTAACACGAGGAACTGGATAAGGGAAGGCAGACACAAGTAATAGTCAGATAAGATAATGATGGAATCGGGATAATAAGCAAAAATAGGGATAAATCCTTGAACAATGAGCACAACACAGAGATGAACCAAGGAAGCTTTTAACTTTGCAGATAGGACAACTAGACTTATCTTTCATGTAGGGGACATGATCAGATTCCCCATGTATAAAGGACAAGTGGAGGAGTAGGGCAACTCGAAGTGATAGCTGAAACTGAAAGTGTACACTGAGACATGAGTATCATAAAGTTCAGAGAGTGCTATGTTCAAGGAGGACATGATGCCACCATTTGTAACCCAAAAAGAAAACTTCTTCCTTATCTTTCCTGTTATATTTTAACGAGTCCAGGAAAGTCAACTCAGGTCTCTCTTCATTTTTGACAAACTTGAAGAGGGAAGAGAATAATGCTTGATGATGTCACTGATTCATGGATTTTACGAACCGGAACTAGTACATGCTCATTGGTGTTTTCATGTTTAGAGACCCTGAAAACATTGAAGAAGACTCCAGGGGGATCCTTTTTTGTCCAATTTAGTCTCTTGAGGCTGGAAAAGTATAAAACATACCATAGAAGAACTCTCTTAACTTCCGAAGAAGAAAAGGTGCACCTTTTTCGTACTTAGTCAGGGAGGTCCGAAAAATGTTAAATTACCACCTACCCAACTCTTCTTCAAGAGCAACATATAGCTTGAGTTTTACGAGTGTGAAGGAAAGAAAGATCACTCAAAAAGATCCATTTGATTACGAGGAATGGGGCTTACAACAATAAACTTGATGCTTTGTTCTTAATTTTTAACGAGCATGACAAAGACATACAGTACACTTGGAATCTTTTTCATTTTTAGGCCCAGAGCATGAAAAAGAGAAAAATATGCTCATATCGGGCGCTCCTTTTCCGTAAGTTTAGTCCCTCAGGTACAGAAAAGTGATAAATCTATGCTTGAGAATACTCTTCTCAATTCTGTAGAAAGAGAGAGATCCTTTCTCATATTATTCCACATGATACGAGAAAGTGATAACCTACCACCAATGTGGAGAGCCTGAATGGACAAGTTTACTCGATAGTCAAGTCTATTTTGAGGAGTTAGACCTGGGCCTAAAGAAACTCCATAAGGGCGGGGAGCCTTATAAAAGGGGATATCTTGTAAAAAGAGACCAAAATGAGGCTCAATTTGGCGTGAAAAGTAGCTAAGAAGGCTCGCCTAACCTACGACAAATGTGGCATGAGTACCAAATGACAAAAAATGTGTTCTAAACTAGGGTACTCATGGAAGGAAATCCCTATCCACGGAAGAAAAATGGTATAGATAAGGTAATAATGGTTAAACACCATAGTCCATGGTTAAAGTAGTGATCCTAGGGTTAAGTTGGATTAGGTATAAATGCAAAAATGCATACAAATGACCAAAATCCTAACCTATATGAGTGAATAACCACTTTTAAGTAACCTTGGACCTATTGCATTAGGAAAACATGAGATGGTATTAGTTGATTTTTTAATAGAAATTAAAACTACAGGTTAAAAAACCCACATTTTGATATTATTTCTATAAATAGTTCAAAAATAGAAATCAAAATCACCATTTCATATTTTTACCCAATATAGGCAATTTTTACCTCTGACTTCAATCGCTTAGTGTGGACAAACCAGTGGACAAATTTCAAATCCATAAGTGCTACGTAAATGAGCTCTTCATGCTCTTTCATTTCATCCAATCAAAATTTTAATTTTATGCAAAATTTTAATGTTTTAATCCAGTTTTAGGAAGGTTGCGCTGTATAGGCGAGTATGCAACCTACACAGTCGTGTATACGCATTTTATACGCGACTTTCCCGAAGGAAACCCATGTATGATACGTGACATGTCCAAAGGACAGTGATGTATACTGTGTGACATAGGAAAAGCATAATTAGGGCCAAAATCAAAGTTTTTTATTGATTTTTGATGTTTGAAAATGGCTTTATGAACAGGCTAAAACATGGTGTTGGAGTGGAGGGAGAGGGAACATGAAACCATGGACCAAGATGCACTTTGTAGTGCCTCCAAGGTGCATGCATTATGGAAAAGTGGGTTGCTAAAGTTCTATTTTACTTCACCTATGCGATCCAATGTCTGTTTGCTGGAGTTTTTTATCAACTACTGGGATCATGATCTAGGTGCATTTGGCCTACAAGGTGAGATTCTAGATATTACACCGGAATACATCTATTTTATTGCGGGTTTGTCACGACAGGGAGCTTCTGTCAAGTTGGAAGGTACCGGCAGGGGCAGTGACCTTCTAAGTGTTTAGAACTATATTGACACTTACTACATGCCTGAAACTCAAAAAAGGGGAAATTGTTTCCCTATTGCACATATCCGTACCTTGCAATTACAGGTGTTGGTAAGAAAAGTAGTAAGGGTTGCAAGATCATCATCACTCCATCTTGCAACTCGAAACCAAATGAGAATTGTGGTGGAATGCCTATAGGGAGATTTATTTGACTGGTGCTCGGGAGTAATCCCGACAATGAATAAGCAACTCTCTGACTGTAAGAGAGGTTGACGTAAGAACTTTAGCTATTGTAGTATATTGGTGGCATTTTTCTTTGAGATAGTTCTCTCCCTTAGCCTTGCAGTACCTCTACCATCTTTATCTCCCCATCAGCCTAAACTAAGTAGGCGGGGAGAAATATTTCTCTGCCAAGGCGATGGTGGTTCGGTTCAGAGTGTCTACGATGATGACTTCTACTTATGGTGGGGACGGAAACTACCAATATTGGAGCAGTTTCCATATGTTGGGATCGATTTTCGGGGTGACAATGACCTTGTCCTCCCTCCTGGAGGAGCATGGGGAGCATAAGGTATTTTGGTTTTTTAAGTTTATTTAAATTTTTATGAATTTTTAATCATAAAAGAGATATACATATGTATAAAGTTTTTAATCCTTTTAATGTTTAAAATGAAGATATTGGACCAGTTCACCCTAATGGGCATCCTCGTATGTATGTGTGACTAGTGGCAGGGGAGGATCAGGGTTTGATCAGGGTTCTTGAGGGGAATCTATCTAGGCTTACCCAAAGAATCCCTACTTTATGCATTGAGCACATCCCTGACATCATGCAAGAACTAGTGGTTGGTATGCCACCTACCTAGATACGCCTTATGAGGAGGGTATCCAGGGTAGTGCTTGCTTACATAGAGGCCGTGGAGGCTGTAGTAGCTCAAGAAGATGAAGATGCTCGGGAACAGGACGAACAGGATGACTAGGGTGACTAGGGTGTTCATGATGAACATGGTGGTCAAGATTAGGTTTTAGGAGCATTTTATGGATTACGATCCACTTTTGTACAATTTTGTATATCTATACACCTATGACTGGATTTGAGGATCAAGAACTTGACCTATCTATATGGACAGATATTCACACACACACACACACACACACACACACACATTTTTCCAGTTTATTTACATGTATTTTGCAATGTGTCTGTTGTATATTTTATGGAATGTGTGTCAAATGCCAATCTAAGATATAATTCGCATATGCATCAGTTAATGAATTTTGATTTCTTGGAATGTGATTGAATGTAATAAATCCAAAATTTCTTTCCAATAACCTAAATTGAAAAAATTGACGTAATAAAATAGGGTTTAGCACATGATAAGCTCGATTGAAATGGGAAATCACCAGTTGAGAGTCAAGTCTAACTTCCAACTGAGTGATACCACATGACACAACATCCCATAAAATCTCAATGACGGCCCTATATTCAGCCACATTATTGGTAGCAGGACCTAGACAAGTGCCTCTAGAGGTAACTAGCTGTCCTGAGGGTGAGTAAATAACCCATGTGACTGAATCCAGGTTACAAGTGTGACGACTAGTGCCATCTGCAAAACCTATGAACCACTCGGAAGACATCTGTAACAACCAAGAGATGATATAAGAACACAATCTGGCTAGCTATTGTACATAAAGTTACATATAATAAAAATACAAGAAAAAGTGCTAAGCCTAGGCATAGTACTTCTTCAGGTAGAGCCCATTTCTAGGCTCGCGTATCTTATTCCCTTCGAATTCAGTTAATTCATATAACCCTTTCTTCAGTAATTTTGATGCGACATAGGGTCCTAACCACATAGACCTAAATTTCCTTGCCCCCAGGGGTTATTTGTCTTGGTCCCAGAGCAAGACAAGCTCCCCTTCAGAAAAAATCCTAGGTTTGACCGATTTATCATACTGATTTTCACCCTATTTTTGTGAGCCTCGTTTGTAGTCAGCGTATCTCTATGAAACTCATCTAAATGTTCTAATTGTAGCAAATGTTCTTCCAGCTCGGTCGTATCAGGTAACACATGAATGACAATTTTTAAAGATGGGATTTCACATTCAACCGGGGTTACTGCTTCCACTTAGTGAACAAGTTTGAAAGGTGAGAACCCTGTGGCAATTTTCACATTAGTTCGATAAGCCCAAAGCGTAGGATACATCATGATGTGCCAATTTGACCGGGCTTCATTGATAGTACGCTTGAGAATAGTCTTCAAGGTCTTATTGACTGCCTCGACTTGACCATTCTCTTATGGGTAGAAAGAAGATGAATGTTATTGTTTAAACCCTAACATAGTATCCAACTTGGTCATCATGTTGTTTTGGAAGTGAATTCCATGGTCAGTGAAAATATCTTTAGGAATACCGAAACATGCGATAATCTAGTTAAAAATGAAAAAAGCTGCAGTTTCCCCGTCAGATTTATAGGTGGTCATTGCCTATGCCCACTTTGTGAAGCAATCTACAATGACAATAATATGTTTGTGCCCCCTAGCAGAAATTGGGTTGCATGTCACGTAATTTATCCCTCATTTGTTGAATAGGCCCATTGTGATGAGGGGAAATAACGGAGCAGGATGCGACCGCATCTTTCTGGTGTAAAGATGACAAGAATGACAACGTTTCACGGCTTCCACACAATCTTTGAAGATTGTGGGCCATAAATAACCGACACATAAAATCATCTAGGCCGTTGCTAACCCAGATAAATGACCCCCACACGCTCCACTATGGGAATCATTTAAGACAGTCTCAACCTCTTCGTGGGTGAGGCACTGATGCAAAATATAGTCTACCCCTCTTCTATACAAAGTATCTCCGATGATGAGGTAGTTTTTCGTATGTGTGCGTAATTTGCGTTGCTCTTCCTGCGAAAAGCTTGTAGGGAACTTTAGAGTCTAGAGATAGATAAGTATATCCCCATACCACGGGTTGGAGGTGGAAATCAAGAAAATGTGCTCATATGGGAATGAGTCTTCTTCAATTGCTATATCTTCTTCAACTGGAAATTTTGTAATGAGCTCAACAAAAACTAAGGATTTTTTGGATTTGGCAGATTGAAAATCTAAGTCAAACTCTTGGAGAATGACTATCCATTTGTTAAATTTGCCTCCGACTATTCATCGAGACAAGACATATTGGAAAGGATTAACATCCACCACTACTACCGTAGTCCTCAGTAGGATATAGTGATTTAACCTTTGAACAACATATACAGCTTCTAAGGCCAACTTTTTGATGTGGGAGTACCTAAGTTCAGGTCCAGCTAAAGCACGACTAAGATAGTAGATGACATGATCTTGGAGCTTATCATCCTCCTAGACTAGCACTATCCCAATGGTCGACTCATATGCGGCCAGATACAATATAAAATCTCGAGAGTAATCCAACGGACGCAATAAAGGTGCCGACAACAAAGCTTTCTTTAATGCCTCGAACACAAGTTGTGTGGTCTCATCCCATACAAATGGGGTGTCCTGTTTCAACAGGCGCATGAAACCTTTGGTGATCTTGGCATAATTCATGATAAAACTTCAAAGAAAGTTAGACTTCCCTTGCAGGCTCTGAATTTTCCTGATAGAACGAGGAGGAGGCAGATTTACAATGGCCTCAAATTTTAAAGGATCCACTTGAATACCTTTGTTAGAAACAATGAACCTGAGCAACCCACTTGAATCGACACAGAAAACACACTTATGGGGATTCAAGCAAATTTTATAATATCTGCATCATTCGAAGATTAAACATAAGTGATCTGGGTGATCGATCCTCTTACGAGAATGTGCTGGCAGATCATCAAGGTAGGGTCCGACAATAGACTTAATGTCATGAAAGGAAAATTCATTTCCTATTGAAAGGTAGCCCCTGCATTTTTCAATCCAAAAGGCATTTTATTGTATGCAAATGTACCCCAAGGACAAATGAAATCCATTTTACGTTGGTCTTCCAGCTTGACTTGAATCAGATTATACCCGGAGAAACCATCCATAAACAAAAAGACTTCACTCCTTGCACAAGCATCAATGATTTGATCTATGAATGGTGTGGGGTAGTTATCATTTGGACAAGCTTTGTTTAAATTGTGAAAGTACGTACATACACGTATCATCCCTTGCTTTTAATCAATAGGAATAGTGTTGGATACCCATTTCGTCAAAGCTATCGGGTAAATAAAACCAGCTTTCAATAGTTTTTCATCTTCAACCTTAACGATTGCCGCTTTACACGGATTGACAGGTCTAATTTTTTGTCGAACTGGTTTTCCATCAGGGTAGGTTCTGATTTCATGTTCTACTATCGATGGATCTATTCCTGTCATTTCCTCATATGACCAGGAAAATATGTCGCGGAATTCCTTAAACAAGGCCGTATATATAGCAATCTCATCTGGAGAGCAGTTTTCACCGATATATACATTTTCCACAACGTTTGGGTTCGTAGAGATGTTGATAGGAATAGTAACAGAAATGTTTGCCATATTACCCTCGGTAAAGATTCCCTCCCTTGGTAAGGGATTGATTGGTATATCAGCATCACCTTCCAGTCTCACATGAAACTCTTGATTTTCAATCCTGCTTAACTCTAGAAGGAAGTAGGATCTATGATGAATATCTTTGCAGATCTTATCTTGCCCGCTCATGGCTTCCAAAATGGCTTCGTCAGAAGAAAAACCATGTCTAAGCAGTCATTAGTATACAAAGAGTTCTCTTCCCAAGCAGGAAGATAGGATTCTTCCGGCTCCTCTGAGACTATAGGAAGAACCGAAACATGATCAATAGTGGTGTTAACGATAGCTTGATAAGCTACTTCCACTGTCGATAAGGGCACTTCAGGCTCATGATGGGAAGGAAGGACCCAAGGATTTGTTCTATCACTAATCATTGCAATAGAGTTCCCTACACTAGTAGAACCTAAATAGTTAATCGGGGATGGGATATCAAATGTGCCCATTAACAACGAATACATTCCAACCCCTAAGCTCTCTGAAGCAGGTTTGACCTGATCAACCAATGGCATGGTGGACTCATTAGTTTGCATGCATCCCTTTCGAGTAAAATTGAGTTGGTCTATTGTAACCAACTTCCCTTCGTGTGGAAACACTACTACTTGAAAAATGACCGATGCAATGGAAGACATGGCATAAGTCCAATTTCTCCCCAAGAGCAAGTTATAATCCTGCGGTGCATCTATTACCTCTACTTCAACAGACACTGTCTTCCTTGACAACTTTATCTTGAAAGATGATAGGATACCATGTCGATGAAATGAACTTCTGTCGAAAGCAGTAAGTAGGGTGTTCTATGGAACTAGCTATGGAGATCCAAGAGCCTTCCAACAAGACAAGGACATGACACACGTGGAAGCACCCTCATCGACAACTGCCCTTCCAATGGTTTTTCCGCCATGGATGACATCTATCGATAAGGCCACATGATATGGTAGGCAAATTTTGACAGCAGACAAATTAAACTTTGCCATGAGGCTCGACGAATCCATACTACCTAAGGCTGCTAAGAGCGCATCTCGCTAGGTGGGACAACTCTGTAACACCTCCAAAGCTGACATCGCACAAGGGATTTGGGTTAAATATTCAACTACAAAGTAACTGGTTTCAACCCTAGCGTTAGGATTGTGCAATGCTTTCTTGAAGACACATTTTGGTATCTTAGGCATAGTTTCAATACGTTTTTCAATTGTGAGAGGGTTAGAAGTTTCACCTATAGACTTACCCTTCTCATGAGCCTTGTCTCATAGTTCTTGTTTCTAGTCTGGAGTAAGGTCTGGGATCGAACCATGTTGATATAATTTGGGTTAGGGTCATTAGCAGTGCCCCCTTCTACATTAGAAACTGAAGCTGCATTCTGTCCTTGGGGAAAAGGACCCTTTAGAACAGTTGGTTCTTGATTTTTCAGTAGCTTCTGAGCTTGATATATGAGAGGGCATAGATGGGTCAGGTGATCTTCTTGGCACAACTTACATGGAAATTTCACCTTCTTCTTCTCTTTTCCCCCCCATCAGCATTGTTTGTGGGTTTTGGCTTGTTTTCGTTTCCCTCACCTTTCTTCCCCTTTTTCTTTTTTCGATCGGGCTGTTGATTGCCCTTTTGGGAGGATTGAGCAAAAATGTTTGCGTTTTGGGGTGAGGGGGAAACCTTTGTTGCCTCTGTTGTAGACTATTTAATAAACAACTCATGGAGTTGTTTCACCAAAGATTCCACAGTGGGATATTTAACTGAACCAACTACACCATCGGCATGGGGTCCAAGCTTAGGTTTCTCGACACTATGTGTTGGCCTCGGTGCATCAGGGATGATTTCATATAGAATCCAAGACTGAGAATATATCAAATCTAACTGTTGGGCCCTGAGAATATCCTCTTCCTCATTAGTTACTCCCGAAGTGGATACATCCTTAGATATATACAACAATAAGGACTTAAGGAACCATTCTAACAAAAACTCGGGAGGGATAGTGGCCTTAATGAGCCTTTTTTGTCTTCTCCACTCTTGGATGTGATCCGAAATATGAGTGGTTTTGTCCTACTGAAACATGGAGAATAAGTCTGTACCGACATCATACCTGATGGGAAGATAGAAATGGTTAAGGAACACATTAGCTAAGTCCCAAAAACCATCAAACACAGTAGAGGGTAGTTCAATGTACCACTTTGCTGCGGAACTAGTCATATTTCTTTGGAACAATCTCAACCAAATGGTGTCATCATTCAGTGAGTTGGAAGAGCTCCAAAAGTGAAAGGTGGTGATATGAGACCCTGGGTCTTCACCAAATTTGCCTTTGAATTTTGGAATATCCGATGGTAATTTGGTAGGGATAGGTGGCCAGGTGGCATCATGTTTCACCGGGTCATTAAGTCTGGCAAGTTCAAAGTTTCCAGGAAAGGAAGTTTGGGTCTGACTAGAGCCTGAAAATTATGAGCTTGGGAAATAGAAGTACTTTCCCCTTGATTCCCAGAAGTAAAGGTGGAGTTTCCCCCAGCTACCAGTTTTGAAGTAGTCAGACCACTTTGGAAAGGATTCCACCCATAAGCTAGTGGATTGTTCATATGTGGTGCAGTGTATGTGGTTTGAGCTACTTTAGATGAAACTAGATTTTGGAAAACAGGAGCAAGTATCCCTTTGCTAAATGAGAGCTCGTTAAAGGAGTCGAAACTGGCGTTTGAAAACCTTGAACGTAAGGGTTAGTGTTTCCAAACTGCACCCCTACATATGCAGGTGTGGGGCCTACATATGGAGTGGGTGGGGGAATGTGCCCCCCATTCTAAGGAAAACCCTGGACAAATGAAGATGATCCAATAGGACCACTCTGAGCAGTGTGTGCAAAAGAAGGTGAAGTAGAAGTTACACTAGGAATCCAAGTGACCACCCCACCAGAAGTGCCTGCTACATTTATGGAAGTCAATGGTTGAACCACCCGACTAGATGGAGTCAAGGGAGTAGCAGTTATACTTGTTCTAGGGGTACCAACTGGGGGAGGTCACACTCCTTCAGCCAGAATAGTTGAAATGGGGGTAGAAGAACTTTCTCTTGCACTAGACATCAGTCTGCTCATAGGAACACCAATCATAGGTGAAATGAAAGGATGAATCTGGATGATCACTGGATCGTTTAGGTCAGTAAGAGGTGAATTAAAATTTCTTGCAACTCATCAGCTTGGAAGTATTCTATCTCTACTATGGTTGTATCAATCTAGTTTGTCCTAAGTTTTGGTTCACCCAAAACATCACTAATTCCTACCGGTTCGAAAGAACCGTCTTTGTCTAATATCCGCCTTTGAGGGGGCAGTGAAGGCTCCATTGTAGTAAACAGAGGAAGGTTTTGAAACCTTCTTGACCTTCTGATAGGTTGGTCCTCCACGATTGAAAATTTGACTCTTCACACCCTAAGGTCGGCTAAACACAAACAAACCATAGAGCAATCACTACAAAATTTCCTAAAGCCACAACAAACACAAGGTCTATAAGATATGCTTTCCAAAAGAAATATGAGAGACAGTTAATTGGCGTCCTTGAAGATGTTCTTAGGCACAAGCAGAGGAATCACCCACCATCCTCCCACACTTTCTACAAAGGTTACCTTTCAAGCCCGTCCAAGGTCAACCAGAAATAGCCTTTCGGTGTACCTATGTATAAACCCTAAATGTCAAAGGAGACTAAAGGCTACCTCAATTATCTTGACAATATGGGGGGACAATCACAAGCCTGGTTCACACGCATGGGCAGGGTAGAAAATACCGAAAATCTGTCTAAGACAAAATCCCCAGGTGCGTAAAAACCTTGGTCTACGCTTTGACAAGGAGAGGGTTATCTCCTTAGTCCAAGCCTCCACGTGGCCTCGTGCTTAACTCCCGTTTGAGAGGAGCTTCCCAGATACAATCAAAATAGAAGAGGATTTACTTAACGATTGGCCAACTGCGTCTGAATTTAAACACTTGTGGAGAGTTAAACCCCTATTCCACAAGTCTAGCCTAAGCTAGCTGGTGTATGAGCCTATAAAATAAAAATTACTAATATTTTTTTAAATTATATCATTTATTTTAAGGGTTGTTCTTAGTCAGAAGGTAAATGGCGTGAAATACTATGATGTTATAGACTTGCTAAGAAAAAGTAAAATGATGTATAAAGCAAATTGCAACTACTTAAACCAAGATTATTTATAGTTTTGTAAATGTAAGCTAATGAAATTGAAACTAAGTGCTAGAAAACTAAGACTTCTTTTTATAATTTTTGAAATTTTATTTGAAAAAATACTGAAAGGAAAACGACTAAGTGCAGCTAAATGCCAAAGTATAAGATGTTTTTATTCACTTTTTCAAAATTCTTCAAAAACTACAATGCAACTAAATGCAATTTTTTTGAGCAAGTTTGAATAATAAGAGCATATAATAAGTAAAATGAATTATAAAGGACCTAAAATAACCTGCTTCAACTAAACAAGAAGAAGATTAAGAAAATACCAACTTGGAGAGACTATTGAACCAAAAAAGTCCACTAGACTCACAAAAGAACAAATGCAATCCTGACACTACAAAAAGCAGTACAGAATATAAAGTATCCAAAGCCCTGATCACTGACCTAGATGCAAAGCACTGAAATCATCAACCAAGGAGGAGGACCAACGTCAAAATACAAGATGAAAGAAAATTCAAATACAGAAAGCTCAAAGGCTTGAAAAACAAGCACAAGGTGTGACACAAGACTTTTAGACTCATAGAGTCATGCCAGAATTAGAAGACTCCCAAGCAAGCAAAAATCAAATAGAACAGGGACAAGCAAACCCTACTAAAAAATTATGCTGCTACAGGATATACACGACTGTGTATGAAGTCAACCCGCATACCATACGCGACTGTCTTATAGAGAACCTCGTATATGTAAGTTTTTATACATGACTGTGTATAACAACAATCCGTGCTTACAACAAAAAATAAATTCAAAAATAAAAAAAATTAAAGGCTTATGGGCACACTACACTATAAATTAAAAGCAAGATAAGAAAAACCACACTCAGAATAAAAAACAGACCAAATACTGGTAAAGTTTCTACAGAATAAACCGATAGTAGGCTAGTCTCCCCAGCGGAGTCGCCAGTTCTGTTGTTCAGGACATTTCACCCTTGTAACCTAGGGTCTGGGGTTACCAACTTACTATTAACTTGTAGACAATCAACTTTTACAAAGAATGGAAAGAGAATAGGAAGAAAGTCTTGACTTACTCGATTAACGACGATTGATCCAAGCTTGATCTTCTCCCGCTCCAATTCTCTCTAAAGCTTCTAAGGATGCTTCTCTTCACCTGCAAAGAGCCAATTATTCAAGAACTATATCATATATATATAAATAAAAGGTTAGATGAAAAACATAATAATAACATCATTGAACATATTCATTAAACCAATATACATGAGATAAATAATACAATATTGGAAGAAGAATTCTGTTTATTAACAAAAGGTGAATATGTAAGAATATAACCCAGCTTCTAACACAAGGACTCCTCTGTAACTAAGGAATCTAAGTTCTGCTACTCCAAGAATTTGAAGATATACCACCAGCATAATGTTACTCTCCAAAAAATTGATTGATTAGCCCCACCCCAAGGCCTCTATTTATACTTTGGGAAATAGAGTGGTTTCGAAGGTTGGGATGGTTGAAACAGTTGGGATAGTTATGGATTAGGGCCCAACTAATCTCATATAATCTCGATTTATATTTTTTAATGTCGAATTAAGGTATATGCGGGTATTAATATAGGCAACTTGTGTATGACACACATTTTTCTCGAAGGGAACTCACGTATGCAAGGTATACGCAGGTTGCAATGCACATAGTCATGTATGGTATACAAGTTGCAATGCACATAGTCGCGTGTGCATACCAAAAATAAGAATAAAAATATATAAATCTGGTCTGAAGATAATGCATCAAAGGTCATGCACATCTATATTTTTTTGTCTACTTCAATCCAAATTGTCCTTTTGTGTACCGACATGATGAATGTTAGCACTCAGACGGAGAAATGCCATTTTGGCCGATAACACTTGGCCATACTCTCTAAGCTTGGTACTAAATACTCAGTGTTTGTTTCGACTTTCCATGCCACCAAGTTGACAGAATGAGCCTGGAAGATGCTTAAGCTTGCAGATTTCATGGAATCCCTCATCCAGGAGCAAGATAAATTGGTGATGATGGGCACCATCGAACCTTCCAAAGAACAAGCTTTGGTTGCTAGAGATTCAAGGGTGGATTCAAAAGGCAAGAAAAATCTAAAAATCCACCTGAGCAAAATACAGAGAAGTCAAAGTCTTAAGAGGAGCCCCAAGGCTCCAAGAAGAACTCCTAGAAGAAGAAGAATAAATGAGAAATGAGCAAGTGCACATACTGCAGTAGGGGCTATCATCCTGAGAGGTCTTGTATGAAGAACAAAATTGACATGTTGACCCAAATCCTGGAGAAGAATAACACCTCCCTTCCTGATTGTTCAAAGAAGAGGGAAGGAGGATCAAATTCAGAAGATAGAGAGAGAGAGTACATGCCTTGGTTGCTGGAACATCAAGCACACCTAGCTTCATCATTGATTCTGGAGCTTCAAGACATATGGTTTTAACAAGGGAGACATTATCCTCTCTTGAAATGTCGAAAAGTCCACCAATAGTTTTGGGACATGACTCTCTCACTGACAGTTTGGGGAAGGGTAGGATTGATATTGACCATGGTAATTTAAATAATGTGTTGTATGTTATAGGTCTTGCCTCTAATCTCTTGTCAGTGTATCCGATGACTCACACCGGGTCTCCAAAGTAGGTCATATTCTCCCCTGAAGAAGTTGAAATCACTGAGATTTCGAATGGTAAAATCATAGAAAAAGGTGTTGTTGATCACACTTCGAAGGTATACAAGTTTTCCCATTTTCTACCCTACTCAAACCCCTCTGCTCTTCTTATTCATGATAATGAAGCAATCAATATTTGGCCATCTGAATTATAGGTATCTTTTTGATTTGAGTGACAAATATATGGTCATAGGGTTACCAAAGATCAAGTTTTCTAAATGAGTCTGTTAAGGTTGTATCCTAGGAAAACACCCAGAGCACAAGTATGAGAAAGCTAGTCATGAGACAACCTCTGCACCTCTTGAGTTGATACATAGTGGAATTGCTGGTCCATTCCCTCATATTTCCATGAGTCAGGACAAATATGCACTCACTTTCGTAGATGACGTTTCCAAGTATTGTTGGGTTTACTTCCTAAAGCATAATTTTGAAGTTTTTGACCTTTTCAAAGTCTATAGAGCCTTGGTTGAGAACCAGTCTGGGAGGAGACTCAAGATCCTCAGATCTGAAAATGGTGGTGAATATGTCAAGTATGAGTTCATTCAGTATTTCAAAGATGTAGGTATCCAGATGCAGCATTCGATCCCTTACACACCACAACAAAATGGTGTTGCTGAGAGAAAGAACAGATCATTGAAAGAGATGGCAACTTGCACGATGGAGGCTAAAAATTTGCCACCAAAGTTTTAGGCTGAGGCTATAAACTGTGCATCCTACATCCATAAAAGGGAGCCTCATAAACAACTTGATGGTATTACTCCTTTCAAAGCTTGGAGTGGGCACAAGCCATATGTGACTCATTTTAGGATTTTTGGCTTAAAGGCTTGCGCTAGAATTCCAACTGAAAAGAGGAAGGCTTTGCAACCCCAAAGCTAAGAGTGCCTATTTGTTGGGTATTATGAAGATTCAAAAGGGTAAAAGCTGATAAACTTGAGCAGTAACAAATCTTTCATTGAAAGAAGTGTTTAGTTCGAAGAAGAGCCTTTAGCAGTAGTTGAAGTTGGAGAGTACTCTTCATCACCAGAACCATTGAATGTAAGTGAAGAGACTAATGAGTTTGCTGATTCTGATATGTCTGATAATGATGATTTAATTTCAGATTCTAACAATCCTACAAGACCAAAATGGTAAGAAAATACCATTCATGCAGCTGGGGAACTAGCTGGAAATCCTAATGACACTAGGAGGACTAGATATCAATTGGAGAGTTCCCTTTGTGTGAAAGATCCTCTATTTGATGAGAAGTGCTATATGATGGTTGAATCAGATCCATAGACATATTAATATGCCTCAAATGATCCAATATGGCAAAAATCCATGCAAAAAGAATTCAGCTCGCTCCAGAAGAACAACACTTGGGAACTAGTTGATCTTCCCCTAGGGAGGAAGTTAGTTTAGTGTAAGTGGGTCTTCAAGACTAAGTTTGTTGCTGATGGTTCACCTTTGAAATATAAGGCAATATTGGTAGCCAAGGGATACTCACAAGTACATGGTATTGACTACAATGAAACCTTTGCACCAGTGGCAAAGATGGACTCCATAAGGCTAGCTCTAGCCATTACAACTTCGAAGTAGTGGGAAGTATATCACATGGATGTGAAGTGTGCTTTCCTAAATGGAGATATCACTGAAGATATTTACATGCAGAAACCTTAAGGATTTGTTTCTCATCCATATTTAGTGTGCAGGTTAAAGAAATCATTGTATGGGCTCAAGCAAGCCCCTAGGGCTTGGTATGCCAAAATTGATGGCTTTCTGCTGTCATTGAGTTTTGTTCGATGCAATTATGATCTGAATGTTTATTTGAAGTTGATTCATAGTTCCTTGATGATTACTGTTTTATATGTGGATGACCTACTGATTATAGGAAGTTCAAAGAAAAATATTGCCTCCTTGAAGGATGCAATGAACCATGCATTTTCCATGATATATTTGGGATTGTTGAGCCAATTCTTGGGTCTCAAAATTGCTCAATCCCAAAATGGAATCGAAGTTCATCAGTCCAATTATGCTTCATATTTTCTCATCAAGTTCAACATGAAAGATTGCAAGCCAAGCAAGACTCCATTCCTTTCAGGATTTAAGCTTGAAGAAGCAGTTTCTTCTCCTATGGTAAATAATACACTGTATAGGCAGTTGATTGGGTGTTTGCTTTATCTTACACACACTCGAACTGATTTATCTTATGCAGTTAGTGTGGCTTCGAGATACATGGATCAGCCTCATGAGATCCACTAGAGAGCAGCCAAAAGGATCCTAAACTTTGTTCAAGGAACAAAAACTCATGGGATATTCTACAAAGCAAAATCTGATCTTGATTTGATTGGATTTACTGACAGTGATTGGGCAGGTGACAACACATATCGAAATTCTACATCAGGCATTAGAGGAAATTTGAGTTTTAAAATGGGCCTCCTAAGAAAAATAATAAAATAATTGTTAAAATAATAAAATAATAGTTAAAATAATAAAATAATAGTTATTAATTTTGGAGGAAGAATGAAAAAAACTACTTTTTTTGTTCGTATTTTCGACATATCTCCCTATAATTTTACTCAAATTTCAAGCAGGAGATCTCGTTGGATGAGGAATTTAGTTCCACATCCAACGAGTACCCACATTGCATACTTTTGACGAAGACCGCTACCCCAAAAAGAAGAAATACCTGAAAAAATGTGATGATGACATCATCATCACATTTTTTTCCAGGTATTTCTTATTTTTGGGGTAGATGGGTTCGTAAAAAGTATGCACTATGGGTACCCGTTGGATGTGGAATTAAATTATGCATCCAATGAGCTCTCCCGCTCGAAATTTGAGTAAAAAAGCAGGGAGATATGTCGAAAATACGAACAAAAAAAGTAGTTTTCTTTTATAATAAATATGTAAATTCAACCATTATGGTTGACTCATTTTATTAAAATTTTATTGGTTCCTGAATTCCAACTCACAAAATCTATTTTTTGTGCATTTTGTTTTAAGGCCCATTTTAGACCCCAAATTTCCTCTAATGATATGTGTTCATGCTTGCAGAAGGACCAATCAACTGGTCAAGCAAGAAGCAGAGTGCCATAGCACTCTCATCTACATAAGCAGAGTATAGAGGAGTTGTAAATGCAGCAACTCAATGTTTATGGTTGCAAGGGATACTTGGAGAATGTGGCTTTGAATCGGAGTTTTCAACTATTATTTACTGTGATAATCAGAGCACTATTCGAATATGCAATGATCCAGTTCAGAGACAATGAACGAAGCACATTGAGATCCATACGCACTACATATTTTGCATGATGGTACCATTGTTCTACTCTTCTGTGCATATTCATAACAAGTATCAAACATCTTCACCAAAGTTTTTTGTGAGAATACCTTCAACAATCTCAAATCACTGCTGGGGATTGCTGATCATGCTATGAAGCATTATTGATGACAAGATTTCCAAATTTTGTTTCATGTCCATGTTTAAGGTTGGATTTTTCCCACTCGGTTTTTTCCTTTTTCCTTGGTTGTATGGACAAGCAGTATGTAAAGGGTGACTAAGACTTGTTTCTAGGCCCTATAGTTTTCTGATATTTACTCATAAAGTCAGGCTTAAGGGGGGGTGTTAGAATAATCAACCCATAGTTACCCACATTTGACATTAATTAATCCCTTTCGTCTTATTACCTAGATTCCTAGATTCCATTCTATGCTAGTTGTCTTCCACATGTCCTAGAAGTGAACACATGCTAAAACTGAGTCATGGAGCGCTTAGGAAAAATCCTGGAAACCAATTTTAGCAAGTCTTATTTTATTCCTGGTTACTAAAGCGCAGTTCTGCTTTTTCTAAAAGCTGCCTTGCTTTACAACAGTTTTAAGGCAAAAGGAAAAGCTAGTCTAGGTGTAACTGCCTTTTTTTTTTTTAATAGAAACTATGAAAGGTTTAATATTAAACAGGTTGTTCACAACCATACATTACAAAAAATATTTCACTAAGGAGTTCATGCTGTGCTGAAAATGAAAAGGCAAAACAAGGCCAAAGAGTTAACCTTAAAAATCCGAATAGAGTTCTTACATAGCTGCTAGAAATAGAGGTAGTATATACCCAAATAAACTACTGATTAAGAAGTAAACAAAAAAACATAGACTGAATATCAAATTCATTAAAAGTTGCTTGGGTGCCTCAGTGGCTGAATGACCGATTCCTCCTCCATATGTTGAGCTACCCCTGGAGGATTTTCAATTGCTTGGCTTCCTTGGTTCATTTTCACCAAATGCTGAAGGTCCTCCTGAATGCGGTCCACTTTCCCCATTATTTCCTTTAGATTCATCTCTGTATCATCAATCCTGGTGTCATGATTGCTGATATGATAGGAAGTGTAACCAACCACATCTACTAGGTTCTTAATTTCTTGTGCTGTCTCTTTACTGTCCATGTTTCCAATAGCCACCATTTCATAAAGACGCCTTAGATTTTTCTTCAGATCAACAAGGCCAACGTTTTCACCTGCATGGTCCATTCTGTCTTGGCTAGGATTGGGGTTAGCAAGAATAATACTAGAAAAACTGCTAAGTAAATCCCTATCTAAACATGTGAGCTCTTGAACCCGCTCACAACAAATTAGAATAACGAAAGCAGAGATGAGGGTTCTAAGTTCCTATTGCATCATGTCACTATCCTTCTTGCTACGGAAAGAGAGAGTACCAACCGCTCCTTCCTTCCACCTCGAACAATTGCACCCAAAAATCAAAGTGTTACCTTCAATGAGAGACTGTCCTTCGACGGGAATGTTGAACATAGAGCTTGAGTTTAAATGCCACAAAGGACCACCAACTTGCGAAGAGAAAATGCAGGTCAAGAACGCTGCAAGAGTCAGCCTTTCCTTAATGAAAACCCTGATCAGAGGCAAGGACTCCCAAGGGATCCCTTGAACAATGCCTTCTTCGATGCCAGAGATTACAGCCAACAAGGTTTTCTCTAGAGAGAATGCAGAGCATTGAGGAATCATTATGTTAACAAGGGGGGCATGGGGGTAGGGGAAACTTTCGGAAGAAGCCATGTCATAGAGGATGATGAGACCTAGAGCGTGCGAACTATGTGAGCAATAAATCTGAGGGGGATGGATCATTAAGGCGACCAGGATCGAGGAGGAGCTGATGAAGAGTGGATACCACGCGTCGGCTAGGTGAGATGCATGGAATAAACCATACTCGATTACCATTAATCCAACAAGAAAGACGATGGTATGGGTGAGTAAGGAGGGGCAATACCACAAAGACATTAGGGTATAGGTTTAATGCTTATTCCTAAGCCATTGAGACTATAGTGACCCTAAGGAAAGCAGGCCCCTATGTTGGCCAATGCATCTACTGAGACATTATTTGCACAAAGAATGTGATAGAATTCATAATTGTTCGATAGGAGAGGAATAATTTTTTCATACATCCGTCTACACTTTATGGAGCCTGAGGTGTAGCTATTGATCATTTTATATATGACTTGTCTTGAGTCACCAAATATCGCTATCCTAGAGTGATATATATTATCTATAATTTCCAATCCCTACAAGAGAGCCATCCACTTGGCCTCATTGTTCGTCCTATGACCCAAGCCCTAAGCAAAGGTTTTTTCAGTTTGTCCTCCGAGATCCAATAGGATCCCCCCCGCACCTGCCACCCCTGTAACTGCCTTGTTTTTTTCCCACATCATCCTCCCTCCCTTTCTCCAAAAAAAATCATGAATGAGTTTTATTTCCTTCACTCTTTAGCTTTCCCACTTGTCCTAGCAAATTTGTGAGCATCTTCATAGATTTGGAAACAACTTTATGAACCTATGGGGGATTTTACTATTTTTGGTAAGCCGACTTTTTGACCATTTCGAATAGCATCCTTGTGCTTTTGAACCACTCATGTAATTATATATTTGAGCAGCCTATTACTTCATAAGGTGGGGGATTGTACACTTACTCAATACAGATTATCTTTATGCTCCAATTTCAATCTCCTTTGGTGTGAATTTTGCATGTTTGATTAGCAATTTTGTGAGTGTAATTGTTCTATCACTTGGGTTCAATTTCCACACGTTGATAGGAGAAATTGATCATTTCATTGATAAATACAATGAATATTACAGAAATTTAAAGAACTTGTATCTTCGACAGATTTAGAGTTGAAATCGAATTTCGCAAACAAAAGCTGTGCCCGAGTTAAGCCTAAACAAATCACCATACATCGTGCGGTAGAGATTGATATTGGAGAAGATCGACGATTATAAGGAAATTTCGTTGGAGAAAGAGAGAGGAAGATATAGGAGGGGTCAAGCTATGAAATCAGAAGTGATCGCTGTAATTTAAGATAGAGATCTACGGTTGAGATCGATCTTAAAATAGATCGATGCTCCACATCGACTTCACTAGGAGAAGTTGCGGGTTGTGAAAAATTTTTGATGTGTGCAAAATATTTATGGAATGCACTTCATAGTTTTTGAATTTCATCGTTGATTTGGTGGGGACATTGATCGGAACGATTAAAAATCCATTTCATTGATTCAACTAGCAAGTTGATTAACAGCAAAGAGCGGGCGCATAATTTTTATCCAAAGGATTCTGTTACAGGCTTGAGTCCGCCTGAGTGAGTTAGACGTCGATCTGCAAAGAAGTAGATCAACGGTCAAGATTGCATTCGAAAGGAAGATCAACGGTCAAGATTGCATCCACAAGGAAGATCAACGGATGAGATTGCATCCACAAGGTAGATCAACGACAAAGGTTGCATCTACAAGGAAGATCAACGACAAAGGTTGCATATGCAAGGAAGATAAACGACTGTTAATAGTCACAGAGGTTTCGTTGTGGAATATGCAAAGAAGTAGATCGATAGTTGAGATTTTATCCACGAAGAAGATCAACGACTGATATTGGTCACAAAGGTTTCAATGTTGAATCCACAAAGAATTAAATCAACGGTCAGAACTTAAGTCGCAAGAAATCAATGGCACAAAAGGTATAAAATCCAAGTTAATGGAATTTGGTGTTTTTCTGCACCTCGGAATCCTCTTGCAGAAGGCAGAAGGAGGGATGCGAAAAATGGGGAAAAGGTTAAGGAAAAAAGGTTGTTTTTCCAATTTCTAAGGTCCGCAGCAGAAAGCGGAAAGGCGGAAGTCGGAAGGAGGAAGGTAGAAAGAAAAAGTGTTCATTCTGCAGGTTTTTCTGATTTCTGAGGTCCGCAGTGGAAGATGGAAGGGAGAAAGTCGGAAGGCGAAAAGGAGAAATTCCAAGTGATCATTTCATGAAGTTTTCGAATTCCCAGGTCCACTGCGAAAGGCGTAAAGGTGGAAGTTGGAAGGCAGAAAGACAAAGGACAAGGTGGATGTTTCACTAAGTTCTGATTTTCGGATTTCCGCAGCGGAAGGGCGAAAGTAGGAAGGCGTAAAGTAGTTCGAAGGACTTTGTTGCACCTTGTGTTTCTAGTTCCTAGATTTTGCAGTGGAAAGGATAATGCAGAATGTAGAACGTGAAATCGAAACTGCGAAAGAACATTAGCTTAGCTTTTTGAGTTTTTGTTTGGAAATCTACTCTATTTGGAAAAACGTTTCTAAGTTTTTAAGGAGATGACGATCATTTTGATATGACTAGGGTTATGCTTTAAACTCTCTATTTTGTTTGTAATGCCTCATAACAGTTAGGTATTTTATTAATTTGTCTAAAGCTATATGGTTATAGAATTTTTTTTCATGTTTGAAATTTGAGGTATGTTACAAAATGACTTTGCGAAAAGGGAAGGTTGTTTTATTGGAGACCTACCTTCCTCCTAGGGATGGTTGATCGTTGACACATGACAAGAATGCAAGGAGGAGTTGGTACTAGGAGACACCGTAAGGGAGGAGAAGTGAGGAATCTTGGCGGGCTGATGGTTGATACGGTTGACACATGACCGACATGGAGGGAGGAGTTGGTATCAGGAGGTGGTGTAATGGAGAAGAAGGGAAGAAGTCTGATGGGCTAGAAAAGGATAAATTTTATCGTTTGGTGAGATGACCTAGAGTATGCGTGGCCTCCATCTGCTGTATCCATAGACAACTTGCTCAAAAAATTTGTTTGAAAATTAAATGCGATAAATAATGTATTGAATGTAATATTTTCTATAATGTAAACAAATTTCAGATATATGTAAATAAAATATGTTAGTTAAATTTATATCTATATTTAAATTATTTTAGATTATTTAGATTATCTGGTTTAATTTTAATTTTTAATAAATTTATATTCAATTATAGTTCAAAATTTTATATTATTTTTAATATGTATATATATAAATTATAAGTTGGGGTTAATGTAAATTTCAATTCTTAAGATTATAATTAATATAATTATCATTTAATCAATTTTCTAATTTAAATTTTATAATAAATTTTATAGGTCTAAATTGTAAAACTAATGCGGAATTGGTTACAAGGTTATGAGTCAACACAAGTTAGAATAAGTAACATAGAAAGTTGCATACGTGAAGACACAACATGTGTGACCCTTGTTATAGGTATGGTCATCGATGACTATCTCAGCTGTGAGGATAGTGCAATGCCATCAAGTTAAAAGGGGGTGATGATCTTAGGTATGGATGGTGAGGTGTAAGGCATGAAGAACACCTATGAAGTGGATTGTGTCAACAACTAACATCTAATGAATATGCATGAGAGATGTGAGTGGTATCAAAGGTAGAAGATAAACTAATGTCATATTGGTGTTAGGGTTATGTGATAGGTAAACTAATTTTTGGTATTGAAAAACTCGTGAGTTAAAAGTGATGTCAAATGGCATGTAATTCATTAATAAGAAAATGTTGAAAATAGATTAACTACATTTGCGAATTAATGTAAGGTTTGTAGGTGGATGAGATGATAGTAGGATTGGCAAATTTAATTGTTCTTCAGAATGGGCTTGATATGTGCGTTAAAATTTAATTTGTAAAATGTGATTTATACTAGGGATGGTGGAAATAAATAAATAAATCAAGAAAATGGAATAAGGACTAGTGAGGTGTCCTCAAGACGAGATGGGGGTAGTTGTAAATGACCCTAGGTAATAACGAAAACTCATAAGGGTTGTACAAAATAATGAGTGGATGGGTAGAACCCATTACTAGAAGAATTGTGATCGGATGGTGCCTTAAGGGCAGAATAGATTGAAATTGATTATAGATGAGTTCACAATACAAACGAATGTAGAAGTTATTTAAGTAATTTAACCATTGGGGATTACGCCCTATCAATACATAATGAACCTTGACGAGTATTAAAATTGGTAATCCTTGATCGACCGAGTTCATTATTATGATAATATGCACACCTTGCACATGCATGCTAGTATTGATATGGAAATAATTAACATGCTGGGTAATTAGATAAGTTGTAGTAGGTAAATATGTTAATTATCCATTAATTAAATTCAGACAATGAATGTTAAGTTACTGGAAATGTGTAAAACAAGTCAATTATGCTATTAATTAATTATATGCAAACATTGCAGTAAGCAATTAATATAAGTATCGTCAATATGAAGTTTCGTTGATAAGCATTAACCTTGGAAAATGGTACTATTTAACTGTTAATCGTGATTAATTAAACCATTAAACGTACTTTTATTATCGAGAAAAGTGTATTATATTAGTTTTAGGATACTTAGCAATTAAACAAATAAATATCATATTACTATTTACAACCAATTATTATTATTATTGTTAATTAAGGTAATAATTAATTAGTAATATAATAATTATTATGTTTATTATTAAACTAAAATTACTAATAATAATCTGTCCATTACAAAAAATCATGAGTGAAACTCCTGAATTGCTCCATTACTAAGTTAAAAAATATAAAGGCGATTAATCAAGGGGTATTATTAATTTATCAAAAAGATTATTAATTTCTTTATTCATTATTCCGCATTCGTAGTTTTTTGAAAGGAGGAATCTGCGGTGATGGTTTATTTGTTTCTCAATAGTTTCAGACCCTGAAGTAGGTCTATCATTAGTATAAGCTTATTGAAAGCTTTCACAGTAGTAAGCTCATCAATTTTCTTATTAATATTTATGATTAGGGTTTGGTTTGTCGTAGGTTTGTCGGTTTTTGTTAAAAAAAAAATTCTTTATTTTCTTATTTGTGAATGTTAATTGAATTATTTAGGTACTATTTATTAATTATTATTAATGTTAGCGTGAATTTATTATAATGTGTTTTAATGTTTTTTATTTTGTTTGAGTGTTATTAATGTTCTTTATTTTATTAATTGTTAATGTTTTTTGATTTATTGAATTATTATTATTAATTATTATTGATATTAGTGTGAAATTATTTAAGGTGTAATTATTAAATTTTTAGAATTCTTTAATTTTTTTTCTAGTTAATTTTAATTTTATTATTAGTTAAAAGTTTTTAAATTAAGTGAAAGTGTTTAGATTATTGATGTGAGAGTTTAATGGAATTTTTTTATGTTTTAAAGTATAAATTATGTTTTTGATAATTACATTAATGTTATTTTTTTTGAACTTTTTGTTTAAATGATTGTGTTTTGTTGTTTTTTTTTGGTTTCTGTTTTTCAGGATCTAGATGACTAGTTTCCAGGAGTCATTCAGTTTTAGGCCATCATCTCGATTCATGTTGTTAGGGTATTTCTCAATTTCTAGAGCTTCCCTTATCTTTCGTTTGAAGTGGTGAGGGGTGGTCGCAAGTACTTCTGCCTTATCAAGACATATATGGTGCTTGGTATTGTACGAGTGTTATGTGATGGTAGAGTTCCTAACTCTGCGGTGGTGTATGTCTGCACCATGTTCTTTTAGTCTTGTTTTGATCGAACGACCAGTCTCACCTATTATTAATTTATTAAATTATAAAGGTATTATTAATTTATTGAATAAACAGAGTAAGTTAAGATAGGGATTACTGAAATATGTAGATATTAATTAAGTACTGCCATGCCAAACAAATGATCTGAAGTAAATAGTAATCATGTCGATCCAAAATGGTGGTTGGATTAAATTATAAATTTGATTTACATAAAGTTGCCATATTTTATTCTTGGATTATTTAAACCTTAATTGCAAATCATAATATCATTTATTGAATCTGGGTTGAATGATTAATGAATACGTAGCAATCCTCATCATTATTAAATAAACATTTATATTTTATCCTAAAAATATTAAAGAAGAAGTTGTGGTAATTTATAGTATTTAACTTGTCTTGTAACTGAATAAAACAAGCCATTATTATCTTGTAGTAAAATAACCAAAAGAAAGTCAAATCTAATTGGGAAAAACTTAAATGAGCAATTAATCATTTGACTTCCTGAGAGGACGGGAAATCCTAGAATTAATGTTACAATTATTTTATACTTGGTTAGTGTGATTAAATTAATAGTTTAGAATCCCAAGAAGATGGAGGGCTAAGGTGATGGAGTAAGCTTGAAGGCTAATGAAGGTGGAAATTAGTATATAGGTAAGTGTTTGGGGGATTGTTGGGGGTTTATTTTTCTTGGGAGGATAAGATGTTAGATAATATGATTTTGTAAAGGATGGATTCTGAGGATTGGGTACAACTCTAGGATTGGAGGAGGGGGACAAATCCAAGGAGAAAGGTAAATTCAAAGGGAGCTGAAATGTGAGAATAATGTTATTGATCCATGGATATGGGGAAAATTATGGAGAATTTCTCCAAGAAAATATGCTCTCAGGGTTATCGGTTTGTGGGCTCGAGGGCTAGGAAATCCGTTGGATTCATAGGGCTAACATGATAATAGTTGGTTGGTAGGGAGGTTTGTTAGTTTGGTCACGAAGTCTTGAACCAAGAGGAACTGCTTGGCCAAAAAGGGTATGCAGGAGCTACCTAAACTACCTTCAACCCTACATTATGCAAGTATTCTACTTGTACAAATTTATTTATTTGTTCACATTGATAAACGTTAATGCATAAATAAACCATGGATGAAGCGTGGCATCTGGAATATGATTGCTAGATCTTTTATAATTATTGCATTTTTAAAATTTAGAATACTATGACGTGAATGAAATTACCAAAATGGACAAAATTGTAACCAAATATTGATGCAAAATAAAACTCAAATTTATTACTAAACCAAGATAAAATGAGCTAATGTACATTGCAATTGACTTAGTAATTGATTTAGTGCCTTAGGGAAGGAAGAGCACTACAAATCACCCCTTCTATATTTTAAGGAAAATATAACCAAAATAAAATAATGAATTGCATAGCAATAAAAATAAAATATATGGAAAGTCTTTCTTTTCATGATAGCTTATAAATGAAAATGACATTTTCCCCAAAATTTATGGCACCCCACTATACCCATTTAGTTCATCAAACCAATCAATAATTAAAGTCAAGAAGGGTATTTAATGCTTTAATGATATAAGATATTTGTATGTATTCAATTGTGGTGCTCCTCCTTGGGAAGGAGCACTAAATATGTGAGTGATCGGTTTTCAATGTAATATACCTCAACCTAGAGCTCTGTTTAACAAAAAAAAGGATTTTGTTCTTTCATGAATACATGTCTATCTTCTAAGTTCTTTTCTATTGCTATTTAGAAACATAAACCCAAGATTTATAAATAGAATAAGCATATGTATATGTTTAGACAGTTTGAAATTTTAAATATTCTTTTTTCTAAATTTATGACTTGAATCTAAGTGTTTGTAGCGGAAGAATACATGTTGTATGTATGTCTGGTAGATCGTTCTTGTAGCTCTTGTGTCCTCCAACAGATCCTTTTGATCAAGCCTTATTTACCAAACCAATAAACCACCTTGTCGATGAGCTTATCATGCTGGCCCTAGGAAGCCAATGGGTTTCCTAGCCCCGGAGCCAACAATCCGATAATCCCGAGAGCATCTTTCCTTAGTTCATATCCTTCAATCAATAGTGTAGTTTCTCCTTCCTTTGATTTTCCCACCTCTTCAAAACCTCGAGTTAACCCCTCCTCGATATGCCTCCTTTACCTAAAAAAACCACCCCCCCTCTTTCTCCTCCATGAGACCTTTCTTAAATGTCAATTTCCCTCCTCCTTCCTTCGTTCTTAATCTACTGCCCTCAATACAATGTTTTGGGATTATAAATCATTAATATCCTTACAGTATTCAAGATAAAATAATGTTTCAATATGGTTATCTGATTTATGGTTCTCTTGAGCAATTAAATACTTTAATGCTAATTAAGTTGGTACTCATTGAGTTGACTTTTATTTTTATTTATTCAAAGAATTATTATTACTTCTTTGTTTATGAAACAATTCATTCAATGATAATTCAATGCCCTGCTCAAGTCTTTAAATGTTTTTTATAACATAATAAATATCATGCTTGAATTTTCATGAAGAGGATGTTTACATTTTTATTATTCAATCTAATCCGATTCAATCATAATGGTAATGTTTTCAAATAAAGATTAAATAATCATATCAACTATATAATATAATAATATTTAAATTACAATTTCAAATCCCATTTGGTTAAAGAACTAACAATAATATATGTGTGTGTGTGTGTGTGTATAGTTGTTTTACCAAGCAGGTAAAATAATCCAATAGTTAAATAATCTATTTAATCATAATCAATGAATCTTAGGTGTGTCCCATAATAATTATAATAATAATATTAATACTACTACTAATAATAGTAATAATAATAATAATTACAATTGTTCAAACCTTAACTATGATGGTTATAATTATAATATTAAACACCACTAAACAAACACCAAGTCCAAAGTTCAAACAAAATGATAAGCATGCTAAATGAAACAATGCTATTGGTATAAATAGAACAATAACTATATTGATTACAATAACCTTCTTATGACAATTATATCTTGACAAGAATAACTAATTACCAATGCACCACCCCTACGTAGTTAATGCATAAATTAATTCACTTGTTTATACATATCTATATGACTTAAACAATCATTATCCAAATTTTGGCTAATGCATGACTTACTATTATCTAGAACAACATCACAATCATTTTAGCATGTTAAATATTTCATATCAATACTAGTGTACATATGAAAGGAGTGTGTGTCCAATGTAAACATAGATCACAAACGTACTATAAGAAAAAATCATTTCTCCTATGCGTATTTACTTACTGACAGGGTTATAATCATTCATACCAACCAAACAATCATATATACAACATAATCATTCAACATCATCAACTATTTAACATTTAACTAATCAAGTCACAAAATCATTAGATTTTAGATTGATAATAGTTAATTAATAAATTATTCTCAAGGAAGGAATATATACTACCACTAAATTGGTGTCATAGACCCCCAACCCCCAAACAATACCAGCTAATATATCCTCCCATCCTATCCTACTTCCAGATCATCCATATCCTTCTTATGCTAGTAAAGATGTGGTGTCGACTCCACCGACCTAGCCACAAATAGAACCTGAGAGCAGTAGCATCATATAAATAGCGAACCTAGCCTCCCCTAGAATGCATTCGACCATCATCATCACACATCTAGGAAGTGTGACTCAGAACAACCCTTCCACAACCTTGGGTATTATAAAACACAGGGTGGGGACCACCTCCATCCCTCTCAACATACTGGGTCTATACCTTGTCAAAATCATATCGTGCTGCTATCAAGATTATCAGAATGTGTCATCATATCATCAGTTTGGTTAATAAGGTTCCTTGCATAAGTAATTATTAATCCACACACCATATTGAATACCTGGCTATTACTTAGCTATTATGTCGTGTGGGTTAGTATTTCCAAAACATACAATTTATAGAAAGTGTTTCTATTTAATCATTAGTTTATCATCATCGTCATCTGTATATAGTACAATCCATGACATGTGTGTATGGAATTTAATAATTATTTCAACTATATCATAAAGAAAACAATATCCACATAACACATTATATCTTTCACATCTTATCCATGGAAAGTGAATTAAACATTTAACATTGTCATCATAAAATAAAGGAAATGATAATCATAAACATAGTAATAGCATATAATGGGGCCCATCATGTCACAAAATGTAGTTTTCTTAGTCAAGCTCAGTCCAACAAATAATAAGTAGATAAGTACAATATGTATAACTGATAAAGATGTGAAATTAGAATATGGGGCATTACCTACACCTAACCTTTGGGAAACTTCGTCTCGGAGATATGGTAAAAATAGTGAGGGAAACTATCGGTGCATGGTGTGTGCATCCATAATAATAATTAATATTATTACTATAATAATAATAATAATAACAATTGAAAAGAAGAGAGGTGTATGGTGAGTTCTGGGGAGACGCTTTGAGCGGGTTTTGGCGGAGAACGGGGGCTGCAAACCCCCTGAGTTCCATGGCGGCCGTTTCAGACCGAGGTCATTCCTCTGAAGGGCCTGGCAGAGGCAATAATGAGCTGAACATAGAGAGGGATGAGCATGCCAAGGGGAGGAAGTCGGGTCTGGGGGGATTCCTCCCAAGGGCTCAATCGATCCCGACAGTCTAGATCCAATTAGACTCGATCCGTGGAAAGAAAATTCCCTAATCAGTAAATTTGTAGGTGTATGGATAAAGGATAAGGATCTGGTATGATGGATACAGAGCACATGGAAGCCGAAATGACACTATGATCTTCATCTAGGAGCAAAAGGTTTCTTCACCATAATCTTCTTTAATCAGGAGGATCGGGATAGAATCCTAGACGGGGGCCCATATTTCTTTTTTTTTCTGTTGGTATTTTCCTCTGCCCCTAGCGAGAGCACTTCAACCCAGAAATGGAGGATCTAACGGTTTCCCCAGTTTGGATCAGATTGGTAGGGCTCCCAGGGGAGTACTGGGACTTGGAAATCCTTTGAGACATTGGCAACTCGATAGGTGAATTTGTGAAGGTATCTGAGCAAACTCAGATCCAGAGGTACACAATGTTCAAACGCATATTTATTTACATGGATCTTTCGAAGGATCTCTCAGAGGTTGTTAGCCTGAACTGGGGTGATGAGGAGTGGATCTAACCGATAGACTACGAGCAATTTCCTTTTCGCTGTTGGATCTGCCATGAGTATGGGAATTTTGGAAGGAATTTCCCAAAATGGTCTCAGGAAGTGGCAGCCCCAGATCATGAAGGAGAGAAACAATCCATTGAGGGTGTCACCCAGGTAAAGAGTCGAAGAAGAGGCAAAAACAGTGGGGCCAATGAAATCGAAAGGATCTGTCGAAAAAAGCTATGGAGAGAAATAATCCCTTCCAAGTTCTAGAGAAAGAGGGGGTGCGTATGGAGGAAACAGAAGACCAAAATAACAATCAGGCAATCCAGTCAAAGGAAGTGGGGGAGGAAACTAAAGACAACAATATGTAGGATATCATGGTGGAAGATGAGGCAGAAGAAATGGAGCTAGGAGACCTAGATCTAGATGCGATAGAGAAGGAATGCGAGAATGCAGGTAAGGGTTATGTCCCCAAGGAGCAGATCGAACTTCTTTAGAAAGCTATCATCATATCCAATGTGCGGCAGGAGTTGGGGATATGCGTGGAGCCCCAGAAAGGAAGTAAGAGGAAATCCTTGGAGGAAGAACATAAAAGAGGAAGGAAGTCAAATAAGCAGATAATAGTATAAATAGGAGTCAGGCTGATTAAATCAGGTTAGTACCTAATGATCCGGGAGGCCTTCTCTGAAGTAAGTAAAGTTACCCAATGGATATCATTTCATGGAATATTAGGGGGTGTAATCACCCAAGGAATATTATGACCCTAGCTAGGAAAATTAAACAGGAAAAACCAGATCTACTTTTTTTACAAGAAACCAAATGCAACTTCGATTCCTTACTGAGGCTTAGCGGGTATGGGGAGGGGGGGGGGGGAATTGCCATCCTTTTGCAGCTAAAGCTTGTTGACCTCTCAGAATAGCGTTCCACTCGCTTCTTCCTGATGGCGGATTTTAATATTTTAGATGCTGGCATGATAGGGACGATTGCCAATATTTATGGTCCTAGCACTTTCCCCCAGAAATAGGCTTTTATCCATCACCTTCGGTGGGTGGAATCCCTAGTGAAGGAAGGGATATGGATAGTAGGAGGATATTTTAACTTAATATCCACCCTTAGGGAAAAATAAAGGGGGGAGAAGAGTACTGGACAAGTTTTAGGAGGAATTCAGGGAGATTCTAGCCTAAAGCTCCCTAGTAGACCTCGAGACCGGAGATGGTTGGTTCACATGGAACAACAGGAGGGGAGGCGACCACCTTGTTTCATCTAGCCTGGATAGCTTCCTACTGTCAGAGGTTATCATGAGGGGTTAAGGTGAGATCTGGACAAATGTTCTCCCAGTTGTTGGCTCAGATCACTGGCTAATTAGCCTCAACTGGGAGTCTGGGAATGCCTTCCTGCCTAAGGCTTTTCACTTTGAGCAATTTTGGTTGGAACAAAAGGAATTTAAAGGTATTGTTCACTAATGGTGGTAGGAGATGGATATCACAGAAGGTACTAGAATGTACACTTTTCATCAGAAACTCAAGGCTCTCAAAGATAGGATCTGCACATGGAACAAGGAGGACTTTGGCAACATTTTTTCTGACAAGAAAAGGCTCATCCAGGACATTGAAATTATCCAGAAAAAATGGATGGACTTGGGATGGGACATGGGGATGAAAGAAAAATAAAAATATCTCCTCACACAGCTGGAGGCCAGGGAGAAACAGGAGGAGATCTTCTGGAAGCAGAAAGCTCGGGTCAAATGGCTGCAGGAAGGAGAGAAGAATACCAAATTCTTCCACAACTCATTGGTTCATAACATACTGGGCACGAAGATCCACATAATCAAGCAGGATGATAGGACCCAAGTGGAAACTAGGGAAGAGGTCGAGGAGGAACTATCGAGCTACTTCAAAGGCATAATGATCGAGGATAATTTCTCAAGGGAGTAGGATATAGCTCAGATCACTTCCATGATCCCCAGAGTCATGTCTGGGGAGGATAATGATAATGTGAACAAACCCATTGTCTTGCAGGAGGTCAAGGAAGCTTTGAGCTAGATGGCACAAGGGAAGGCCCCCGACCCGAATGGATTCACCACTAACTTCTTTCATTTTTTCTGGGACATGATCAAAGAGGAAGTCTAGGCCATTGTGGAGGAATCTAGGAGTAAGTGAGGGGTGATCAAGGCCTTTAATGCGAAATTCCTTGCTTTAATCCCCAAAGGAGAAGGGGAAGATTCACCAGATAAATTCAGGCCGATAGCTCTCTACAATGTGATCTACAAGATAATTACAAAAGTGATCACAAATCGTCTAAAGCCTCTCCTCCTTGGGTTGATAAGTCCAGAGCAGTCGGGTTTTGTGGAAGGCAGATAGATCCTGGATGGCATCATTGTAGTCCATGAGGTTACTCACTCTCTGAAAGGCACTAGGATCCCTGGTATGCTCATCAAACTGGACATAGCCAAGGCTTACAACAAGCTGAGCTGGCATTATCTGGAGGCAATTTTGAAGGCTCATGGATTCAACCCAGAATGGGTAGAATGGGTGATGGCCTTGGTCTCCTCTCCCTTTTATTCTATTCTTTTGAATGTCTCTCCAATAAGATTATTCTACCCCTCAAGGGGCATTCAACAGGGGGATCTTCTCTCCCCATTCCTGTTTGTTCTGGTTGCTGAAGGGTTAAGTAAGCTTATCCAAACATAGGCAGAAGCTGGTAGGATCAAGGGTCTGTTGCTTCATGAAGACATGGAAAAATACACTGATCAGCAGTTCGTGGATGAAACGATGCTTGTTGATGTATTTGTAACTTCAGAATGTATTCACTTGTATATCTTATGTATTGTACCTCGATGTTTATTCTGGGAAGTGTCTGTAATGTATTGAAGTCATGTCATCCCTCGATGTGCCTATCAGGAGATTTAATAATGTAAACAAGTCATGTCAAGCCATTGTGGGTAAACATCCTATTGTTCAAGGGTTAAAGTCCCCGTAGTTGTGGGGACCTAGGGTTATTAGACTATCCTAGAGAAGTCGGCCTAGGTGATTTATTGTAATTCAGGGCAATAGTCCCCACCATTGTGTTAAGGTTAACCCTCCTTGTTTATCGAAGGAGAAAAGTCCCCACAATTGTGGGGCACTAGGGTTATTAGACTCTCCTAGAGATGTCGACTCTAGTAAGTAGTTGTTAAGTGAGGCCGACATGTTGGAGTGGACATCAAGTGAATGAAAGAATATAAATAGAGAGCGAGCCTCTCTATTTATCACTCACACACTCACTCACTGGGGCGCATGAGTGAGAGAAGAAGTTGCTGGGATAAGAAAGAGAGAGACTACTACTGTCAGGAGATCATCTTACTATTTTTGGGGTTTTGCTTTTGGTGTTGATTCTATATCTGAGGAAGTTGTGGGGTTTTCTCCTTTATGGTTTCCCCAAGGAAAATATTTATGTTCATTGTCTCTTGTGTTTTATTGTGCATGTTATTCTCTCAGATAAGATCCTAAGATCATAATGCTAGCTTGAATGATAAAAATATAACATGGTATTAGAGATAACTTGAGAAGAATACATTATGCATTTGCAGAAGCTAGGGATTCTTACTTTTTGGGTCTCTCTCCACAATCCATCAACAAAAGTATGCTAGGATAACTCTCCATTGAAGGGCATGTCTTTCTGTCGAAGCGACATTTGATTTTGTGCATTTTCAGTTTTTGGTGCGGGAATTTGGGGCTTCTTACATAAGAGTAAATTTTGAGTGAGCTTGGTATAGGATTTATCTCCTCATAAAAATCGAATTTTAGAGACCTGGGTCAAGATTTTTGGTTGGGTATAGCTCCGAGAAAGTCAAAACCTAGTTTGAAATTGGGCCGAAAAAACCCTAAAATACTAAAACAGATAAGTTTTGGTAAATTCGCTATATATCGGTATTAGAGAAGGTTCAGGAGCTGAAAAATTCACGAGAAGAATCTACAATCCTTATTTACATTGTGTCCAAATTTCAGCCTCATATTCACTATATTCTAGGAGATATGATTCCTCCAATTTAGGGTTCCAACCTCTCCTAGGATTCATCCCCAAACAGGGCACTTGGGGAGAATTGATATATATTGGGCTACAAAGCTCCAAATGAAATTTCTGAAGATTTTCCAGAAATGGCACATAATTTTCTCTCTATGGTCCAAATTTCATACCCAGAATATGAAACAGTGACATGTGGCGGTCCGTACAACTTCACTATGCTGAACAATCCTGAAACAGGTCACCTTGGGAAAATGATCATAAGTCCCAATTGGTGACACCAATTCTGATGAAACATGTGGTGTTGGAATAGGGATAGGCAAGGACACATCTATGAAAATTTTTAGACATAGAGGAGCATTAATTTCAGAGATACCACAAAAACAGTAGCAGGAATTTCTGTAGAAGAAATTGGTAAACTAGGGCTTCCTGTTCCGGGAGCTTCCCTCCACTGTTTTTAGAAAAGGAGTACATTGGAAAGCTCAACTTGAAGAGGTATATATTTCTATCCAATCATATCTAAAAGATTCCAAGTTTTGAAAATTAGGTTTTCTTCAAGAAACCCTAGATCAGCCAGCTCCAGAACCAGGATGGACATCTCAAATCGGTAAGATCTAATCTTTTGCTATTTTCATTTGAGGTTCTCATTTCCAAGTGATATATCACATCAGATTGATGATAATCTTGGTGAAGTTGACAAATTACAAGCATGGACGTATATGATCTCTCTAAAGAAAATAAATTGGACACCTACATAAGTAGAGAGGTTCCAGTTCTAGAGGGAGATGAGGTTGAAAGCCTTACACAAGAAGAACTTGGTCAAGGCCAAGAAGATTATTGTTGATTCAATCATGGATCACGTTGTACCACAAGTATCTTCCCTAAAGACACCAAAAAAGATGTTTGATTCCTTAACCAAGTTATTTGAAAGGAAGAACAAAAATCAGAAGATGACCTTAAGAAACCAGTCGAAGAATGTGAAGATCCAGAATGAAGAGACCATACCGTCATACTTTACAAGGGTCTCTCAAATCAAAGAACAACTTGAAGCGGTAGAAGAAGAAGTGGAGAATGAAGAAGTGGTGATGACCACCTTGAATGACCTCCCAGGATCATGGGATTCATTCATTCAAGGAATGTATTCCAGAAGGAAGTGATAACTTTCAGAAAGACTCCGGGAAGAGCACACACAACAAGATGCTCAACTCATAGTAAGAGAAAAGAAGATGGGAGAACTTGAAGATAAAGATTTCATGATTCAAAGAATATCCCTCAAGCGATGATGAATATAAAGAAGTCAACTCTTGAAGAACCTCTTATCCATCTTAGTATTTGGATAAGAAATGATGCTATTATGAATGAAGAAGACGATGAAGCTGAAGGCTCAAGAAGAAGTCTACCCATGAAACAAATAAATATAAGTATTCAATTGTCATTTCATGATATTGTTTTTTTGTTATGCATTTGTTTATATTCAGTTGATGTATTATGCATGATAGAATGTTTGCATTAATGACATTATACTACTAATATGCATGTGATGGGTAAGTAGCTCTTGGTGCTATAGAACTCTCCATTGCTACTTATCTAGAATGAAACCTCTTTGCTGACATAATGGATTAGTGCACAATCTCAATGTTGTCCTTGTAGAGATGGAAGGCATTTGGAAAGTTTCCATGAGATATGATGAATGTTGTATTGGCTAAAAAGTTGCATGATCATATGTTTATGCGTAATAATTTTTCATTATGAATATACCTTATGAAATGTTTCTAACCATACAACTAATGCATTTGACTTGTAGGAAAGATCGGGTAAAATCGCCTACAAGCAAAGAAGGATGAGACTTGTTCTGAAGAACAAGTGACAACAAATAAAGAATAATATGACGAATGTAGTGACATCATTGATACATAAACTTATAGCTATGAAGAAGTAACCAAGAAGAAAGGGAAGACCAGTTCAAGAAGAATGATGTCTAGGATGCAGTATCGATACGTGAAGGGAAGTTCGTAGTTCCATCATGCAGTAGATGGAAACATCGTGGGATACAAGGCAAGATTCATAGCACAAGCCTTCTCACAAAAATAAGGCATAGAATACACAGAGACATTTGAAACCAGTGGGAGTTGAGACACATGACAGGAAGAATCATGTGTGCAAATGAAAGAAGGCCTTATACAAGTTTAGAAGACACCCATGGGTAACACATACATGATGAGCTTGATGAAGATCTTAACCTTTGCTACAAGGTTGAAGATGAAGGCCTATAGAGGATGACAAGCTCACAGATGGGTGCGAGAAGAACTTTTGAAAAAGTTCAATATAGCGGATCTTGGTATCCAGTGATCCCTGATGGATACATAGAATATTAGTAGCAGAGGAAGCTACTTGTCACTTCGGTATGGAAATGTTTCAGTACTTAGAGTACAAAAGACAGAGGGAGAATGATGCTTTGCTTCAGAGGGAGTGACTGTAAAAGATCCTAAGGTTTGACATGGTACGATAGGATGGATAGATTACTGATGACTCTAGGATTTACTGAGAGTAAAGCGGATTCCAACCTTTGCTTCAAGGTTGAAGACAAAAGACCAGTGATGCTCCTGTTATATGTCAATGACTTGTTCTTGACAGAAAAGAGGAACTCAGTAAAGTTGCAAGAAGGAGACTTGCTGTCGAGTTCGAAATGAAGGACTTGGGTATGATGCACTATTTTCTAGGCATGGAGGTGTGGCAGAATGTGGATGGAATCTCCCTTAGATAAGGGAAGTATGCAGTAGAGATCCTGAAGAGATTTGGGATGATGGACTGCAAGGCCATGACCACACCTATGGCATCGAACCTGAAGCTATTGAGTGATTCTTCATTAGAATTGGTTGATGCTATGATGTATCATTAGATGATTGGGTCCTTGATGTACCTGACAAACACAAGACCAGATATTTGCTTTGCTGTGAACACATTGAGCCAGTTCCTGACAGATCAGAGACATGTTCACTTGATTGCTGCAAAGCATATTCTGAGGTGCCTGATGGGTACAGTTGATTATGGGCTCAAGTATGAGGTGAATCATGAGATTAAATTGGAGGTTTATGTTGATTCAGATTGGGCAGGAAGTGCCATCGATAGGAAGAGCACTTCAGGGTGTTGCTTCAGTATGGGATCAGGTGTGATCTCTTGGTTTAGCAAGAAGAAATCCTGTGTGGCACTAAGTACAGCTGAAGCAGAGTATGTCGCAGCTTGTTTAGCTAGTTATAAGGTAGTATGGTTGAGGAAGCTACTATCTAATTTATTTGATCTCCAGTTGGATGCTACTTATATATATTGCGACAACCAGAGTTGTGTGAAGTTGTCGGAGAACCCAGTGTCCCATGACAAGTCGAAGCATATTGAGATCAAGTATCACTATATTAGGGATATGGTGTAGAAAGGAGAAGTGAAGCTCCAGTATGTTGCAATGCATGAATAGATAGCTGATGTGTTGACTAAGCCATTAGCCAGAGTGAAGTTTGAGTACTTTAGGGAGAAGCTTGGTGTTCTCTAGATCGAGGTTCCCTCTAAGGGGAAGTGATGAGTCCGTCAGCCATTCTAACATGGTGAGAGGATTGGTTCCTTCCATGGTTAGATGTAAGGGATGATCCATTCTGTCATGATGAGAGGATTGGTTCCTCACATGTCAGATATGAGTGCTGAGCCATTTTGATGTGACTGTAGGATTGGTTCCTACATGATCAGATATAAGTGTTGAATTCCATTCTTGGAATGGAGGCACCTGGTTAGTTACCAGGAATACTCAGTCTGGGACTAAGGGCTATTCTAATGTGACTGTAGGATTGGTTCCTACATGATCAGATATAAGTACAGAGCCATTCTGATGTGACTGCAGGATTGGTTCCTACATGATCAGATATAAGTGCAAAGCCCTTCTGACATGCTGGATTGGTCCCTCGCATGGTAAGATGTAAGTGCAGAGCCATTTCGACATGTAGGTAGGATTGGTTCCTCACATGGTCGAATGTAAGTGCTGGGCCTTTCTGACATATATTACTGGATTGGTTCCTCTCATGGTCAGATGTGAGTGCTAGGCCTTTCTGACATAGATGACTGGATTGGTTCCTCTCATGGTCAGATATGAGTGCTGGTCATGCCTTTCTGACATGGTGTTGGATGTGTTCCTCTCATGGTCAGATGTAAGTGCTGGGCGGGCCATTCTGATTTAGGGTCAGATATAAGTGCTGAAAAAGACCTACATGGAGGCTAGGCCTACAACCAACATGAAAAAGGGATAGCTATGTAGAACTTCCTGTGATGAGAAGAATCATGAGATAGCACCCATGATGATGATCCAGACTTGATGATGATCCAGTGATGCTCCAGATCAAGTGATGATCTAGACTTGATGATGATCTAGTGATGATCTAGATCCAGTGATGATCCAAAATTGATGAAGATGACTTGACGATGAAGATGCCTTGACGATGAAGATGACTTGACGATGAAGATGACTTGAAGATGAAGATGACTTGATGATGATCCAGATGATACAGAGAAGAAGACTTGCGCTGATAAATTGTGTCGAGAGAATACCTTCCTAGATAAGAGGGAGTGTTGATGTATTTGTAACTTTGAAATGTATTCACCTGTATATCTTATGTATTATACCCCAATGTTTATTCCGGGAAGTGTCTGTAATGTATTGAAGTCATGTCATGCCCTGATGTGCCTATCGGGATATTCAATAATGTAAACAAGTCATTTCAAGTCATTGTGGGTAACCCTCCTATTGTTCAAGGGTTAAAGTCCCCGCAGTTGTGGGGTCCTAGTGTTATTAGACTATCCTAGAGAAGTCAGCCGTAGGTGAGTTATTGTAAGTTGGGGCAATAGTCCCCACCATTGTGTTAAGGTTAACCCCCCTTGTTGATCAGAGGAGAAAAGTCCCCACAGTTGTGGGGCACTAGGGTTATTAAACTCTCCTAGAGACATCGGCTCTAGTAAGTAATTGTTAAGTGAGGCCAACATGTTGGAGTGGACATTAAGTGAAAAAAAGAATATAAATAGAGAGAGAGCCTCTCTATTTATCACACACACACTCACTCACTGGGGTGCATGAGTGAGAGAAGAAGTTGTTGGGACAAGAAAGAGAGCGACTACTGCTGTTGGGAGATCATCTTACTATTTTGGGGGTTTTGCTTTTGGTGTTGATTCTATCTATGAGGAAGTTGCGGGGTTTTCTCCTTTATGGTTTCCCCGAGGAAAATCTTTGTGTTCATTGTCTCTTGTGTTTTATTGCTGTGCATGTTATTCTCTCAGATAAGATCCTAAGATCATAATGCTAGCTTGAATGATAAAAATATAACAATGCTAATGGGGCACCCTTTAGTCCAAGAGGCTCACGCCTTCAAATCGTGTCTAACGCTCTTCGCTAAGGTGTCAGGTCTGGTTGTCAATGCAGACAAGTTTTAGGTATTTTTCTTTAACACTCCCTCAGTCACTCAGAGAAATATTGGTAGGATTCTTGGTTTCACCAAGGGAACCGTGCCTTCCAAATACTTGGGGGTTCCGCTCGGGCAGGGAACCATTCGAAAAGTGCCACGGCAAGATCTTCTAGATAGGATTAAAGCTATATTGGCAAGTTGGACTCTTAAATCCCTGAATTTGCCAAGCAGATTGGTCCTTGTTAAGTCGGTCCTCCAGGCCATGCCTGTGTATCTTTTTTCAGTCCTCTCGGCTCCCAAGTCTATCCTTCGGGAGATTCGAAACATTCAAAGGAACTTCTTGTGGGCAGGGAGGGAAGCCAAGGCCAAATTCGCACTGGACAGTTGGGATCATGTCTGCAGACCCAAAGAGAGAGGAGGACTTGGCCTTCGAGACCCCAAGATCATGGGTAAAATTCAAGGAGCCAAGATATGGTGGCGGTGGTGCAAATATTTGCAGGAACCATGGGAAAAAATCTGGTACATAAAATACGTGAGAGATAGACATAAGACCCAACTGATAAGATACAATGAGTCCCCACAAGGTTCTCCCATTTGGAAAAAAGCACCGGCGGGGCGTCAAATAATTAAGGAGCACAACTTCTAGGAGATTAAAGCAGGAAACTTAGCCCTCTTTTGGGATGATTCATGGAATCAACTACCCAAGCTTGGGAATGATCCTTGATGGCAGCACATTAGAGCCAAAGGTCTGGAGGAAGGTAGAATAGAAGTCAATCAATACTGGCAGATGGTAGGCCAGGATGACCAATGCCAATGGGCAGCCCCAGTTAGAGGAGATGCCTATGTCCCGAAGGAATATATCAGAGCCTTTATGGGGGTGCTTCAAGAGCGTTGTATCCTACTGAAACAAGGGGACGATGTCCTTCGCTAGGGCTATTCTCAAAGAGGAACCTTTAGCTTAAAGGAAGCCTACAATATTAGAATTCGAATCCAAGAGGAGGAAGAGGAGATATGGGAGAAAATTTGGCAAACTAACCCTTGGCCAAAAGTGGCCACCTTCTGCTGGTTAGTGGTTAGACGCAGAATTATAATGAGGGAGAATTTACCACGGAGGGGGATTCAAGGCCCATCTCGATGTGTCCTATGTTCATGTTAGGAGGAAAGCATGAATCATCTGCTCGACTCTTGCCTGTTCACCTCAGACCTTTGGGATAGAGGAGCTCAATTATTTCGTAGAATTAACAGAAGTAGAGGATATCCGGGCAGAACCCTAAAATACTGGCACCCAAAGACTTTCAAAAATAATATTCTATGCACCTTATGGAAATATTTTCCAGGAAGCGTCATGTGGGTCATCTGGAAGGAGCACAATTGCAGGATCTTCCGCGACAAGCACGATTCCTCAGAAGTTTTTTGGAAAACCCTGACTTCGAACCTCCTGGAGACCATTTGCAGCATGCAGTGGAGCAAGGATGAAAAAGAGTTTTCAGGGTCCGAAAAGAGAATAGTGGAGGAGTGGGGATTGAACAAGGCCACTTTGGATGGATTTCATGAGAGGATCAAGACATGCTGCATCTATAGTTCCAACGCGTGGCTCCCCCCCCCTCGGCTGGTCTTTAGGCTAATTTTTGATGGTGCAGCCAGGGGCAATCCTGGAATGGTAGGATTTGGGGGAGCTTGCAGAAATACAGATGGAGAAATTCTACATATCTTCTTTGGGTTGATTGGGGAAGATACCAATAACTCAGTAGAATTGGAAGGCATGCTCCAGGGGGTTAAGGTTTTCATTAGGAATGATTGGCTGCCTGAAATGGTTGAAGGTGACTCTCTTATCCTGGTGTAGATGGCCAAGCAACTAAGCCACGGTAAAAAACATAAAAGGTGTCATCGAGCTGGTGCCTTGCTAACAGACTGGAGGCTCTTCGTGGCCTCATTCTATCCCACCTAGCCTTGTCCTTTCACCACATGGAATGGGAGGTGAACAAGATTGCCGATTTGCTGGAAAAGGTTGGAGCTAAAGTTAATGGGGCCCGTAGATCGGGCAGGATGGAGGAATTCGAGGCAGAATAGTGGCTGCCTAGATGTCGATAGCTCGCAAATCTGGATGTAAGCAGGAGAGGATAGGTGATGGTAGCTTTGACGGAGGATCAAGACGGGGACAAGAGGCATAATGAGGCGACCGAGGATCCAGCCGAGCAACACACGTAGACATGCAGCTCAAGATTATGGTAATCCTGGACGACCCTCTAAGCATTAATCCAGAGTAATTCAGTAGGCTTGATAGGAGTGATGGGATAGGTTTTTCACAAGATAGTGATCCAAAAATGACGATGGGAATGATGTTGTACATCGTGCCAAGTACTGAGGAGTGTTATTGCAGGATATGGGAGATCAAAAACTCATACAGAATCATTATCATGGCCATTCTCCTCCAGCTTTTTAATCTTAGGGTGAGTGCTGGGATTCTCATCTACGCATTTAGGTCCGAGAGCATCAGGCTAAGCAGCTATTAAAAGGTTGGCAGTCTGAGAGACTTTAATTGTAAGTGCGTAAGGAGGGGAAGAGGGAGGCAAAAAATGGCTCCACCAAGGGCTGGTCTTGGGAAGGCGAGTGCGAGCAGTGTGGAAACTAAGCACCGGGACAAGGGGAAGCTCAAGAACTGGGGTGGCAAGGGAATGACCACCAGGGCTCAGCTGCATGCTTAGGCAGCAACTGAATTTTTTAAGGACCGAATCCCGTTATTGGCGTGCCAAGCTACAGAAGGAATTGAGAAGGCCTTGTGGGAGCAAGTTTCGATGATGCCCATTGAGATGGTGTGGGAGGAGGTTGAAGGATGGATCTCTGACCTAGGCTCAACGGTGGGGAGGGCCTCAACCCATGAACGCCTCGTCATGCTGTACTGAGTCTTAATGAACTTGGTAACTCATGCAACCATAAATTTGGAAGCAAAAGTAGAGGAGCTTCTGGCGAAGAGGGAAGGAGACTTGGAGCTGTCCAGAGCATGGAAGGAGCACAATGATAAATTCCGGTCCATGACTCAAAATATTGAAGCCCTCAGTGCTAATTTCAAGCTAATGCATCACAAAGTGGACCAGATTGCTACACATGCTGGAATTTCTCTATTTATCCCAGTTTTGGATCAGTGCGCGGTTGGTGGCCTCAAGCGTCGGGTGGATGCTCGTCTTTAGGATGGTGTTAGCATCTTACCCCAGCAGAGGGAAGCCCTTCGGCGCAACATTTAGGATGCCCGTGGCACGACCCCTGCTCTGGCCTCGGGCGGCAGGTCATGCCTTAGTTTTTTTATGGTTGTCTGTGTTCAGGCTCTTTCTTGTTTATTTTTATGTTAGGTTGTTAGTTTTAGATAGATTTAGTTAGGATGAACCTTTGCGGCAATGTATGTATCTTCGGGATTGAACCCTGCACAGTCGGGGATCTCCCTCTTTTGGGTTGGGAAGGTTTATGGTCTGAATCGGTGTCGTAGTGGCATGGTCGGGGAGGGCTTGGGATGTTGTAGCCTAGTTTTGCGTCTTTCCATGTAAAGGGGGTTTTCTGTTTGAATACAATGCTTTTATTTACAAAAAAAAATACTATTATTATATTATTATTATTGGCCATTTGCATTGTGATTCATAAGGGAATCTCATCTATAGAAAATTCCATCATGCTTGCGCATGATGCATCATTCAAATATCATTCTTATAGAAATTGATTTCATATATCTTCTCAATATTTTCACAACTCCTTATGACTTTTAGCTATGACTTAGCATTGTTACTATATTAGGTTTGGCTACCGCACGTATTGCAAGCACTTATTATGTGCTTATTCAAGTATTTTACTATCACTCTTAATTTACTTAATTCAAGAACATATTTGTCTCATTGAATTACCCTTTTCATGTTTCTTATAAAATACTCATTTTAAATCATAACTCATTAAGCTAATCACTAGCTAGAACCTTATATCTTTGTTTTGAATCTTATTAACTATAATCAAATTACACTTGAATTTTGATTGTCATTCCGTCTCAATTGACATTATACATACATCACCTCTCGCAGGATTAGCATATTGTAGTCTCCTTGAGCTTTGGAACATGTACTTTATAACAATAATTGACGTTTAAGAATTGAAGTTACTTCAGGGTTAGTTGTTCACTACGATCAATTTCATTATCTTGTTTACTAGTATAGTTTAGATATTAACAACCAAAAGTTGAGTATAGAGGTATCCCTATAATACAAAGAGTACAAGGTACCCTGCGCCTACCCACAAGGGTAATCCTCACATACATACGTATTAGAACCATCTTCCCTTAAGTACTTCATTTCCATTTAATATGTAGAGTGTCATTTTTTTCTTATTATATCTAATTACTCACATTGCACTTTTATAATTATGCATTTTGTTATATTACATTTTCCTATTTATATATTACTGTATTATATGTTCTTCATCTATACTTTCTTTATTTACTACTATTTTATCCCTTTGTCATTTTTTTTTGCTTGGCATTGTCTTTGTACTTCTTATTCTTTTCTTAGATTTTTTTATTAGCTAACCTACTCATTTCATAAATTTAGCTATTATTCATGATTTGCTAATATTTTTACCTTACCATTAAGCACATACACTTGTATAACTATACCATTTCTTCATATTCCTTTTATATAAATAATAATAATAATAATAATAATAATAATAATAATAAATAAATAAATAAATAAATGATATATCCAATTCCATTGCATTATTTCTAGTCTTATTTATTTAAATATATCCACTTATACAATTAGCATTCATCACAACTTACATAATTTATTATATAGGAATCAATTCAATGACATTTATAAAAAAAAATCACCTTACATTCTTTCACCTTTTCTTAATAACATTAACTTCTTTTATATATATATATATATGATGGTTTAAAGAAATTTGTATTTATTTATATATTTATTATTTATTACTGTTTAATGTTTTTTTCAATATTTTTTTTCTATGTTTACCTATATGTAAATATGCATTTGTACATATATTATTTATTCCCAACATTTTTATTAATTTTTAATTTTTAAATTTTTTTACTTGTTGACACAGACCAGTCGATAGGGGTTCACACTCTGTTGATTCCCTTAAACATCGCGATCTCCCTGGGCATCGACCTAGACTTGTTTTACCCTGTCTAGCAACACCTGCAAAATAGATGAAGTCTCACCCAAGATGTTTGATGGAGAGCTGCAGGAACCACGTTTCCGCAGTAAGGAGAAGGATCTTGCTCATCTATTTTCTTGCTATCTAATTACTATCGCAACATTAACCAGAGATTTGGGAAGGGGTTTTATCATCATTTATCCATGTTCAGTTGCATCGATGACCATTCATATTAGATCGCAACATTATATTTACTTATAAATAGATCACCAAACATGACAACATTCGGTATGCAGATACATCTCATCACTCAAGAACATAAACCATATTGCATCAATTACTCATCTCGATCGCATCTGTAAAACAGTAAAAGAAGAAGACATAACATCATAAATCAAGACGTAGTGGTTCCAACATCATAACACATGTCATATTACTTCTGTGCATAAAAAAAGGTTCTCAAAATACATTCTCAGAGTTGCAACAAAGAATAAAAACACAGATCAATCTTTCGTAGATGTAAAAAAAGATCATACAATTAGGATTCTCCTTATCCTCTCCTAAAGATTCTATTCCCACTACATTCCTAATTCTATATATAGGCTTGCACCTTTACAAGATGGTCCACTTTAACCGACTCTCTAACTGACTTTGACAAAAAACTACAAAACTATGACCAAAAAGTACAAAACTTATGACCAAGCCGACTCTTTGTCAATTTCTCTGCCTTGTGCACTATCCTTTGTCTTGCACACCATCCTTTTTCTTGTGTACCTTGCTTCGTCTTTTGCACCAAAACTTGCTACTAATATCCTCCAAACATAATCTTGTGGCTCGTCCTCGAGCCACATCAACTGGAGACTGTATACTCGTTGATATTTATCTTGAAATATTCGTATTGTTTCTTGACTTCCTCAACTACAACTTTTGTCTTCTCATTGATCGTCATGCATTCTTACACATCCTGCTCATATGGATGTTCAACAAGTTTGGCAGTCACCTCCTTTTGAATATCCTGTGCAACTTGAAGCACAATCACTGCCTTAAGTGCTTACTGCTCACTGACGTCCTCGAACTCATCCAGCTCAGTAGTGCGTCGTTGATGACGATGTCTTGCCTTGGTTGCTCGTTGCTGCAATTATTTCAATTACGCTACCTTATTACTTGCAATCTCTCTAAGTGATGCCCTTATCACTATCAATTGTACCTCTGCTTCATGGAATTGTGTGCTCAACTGTTGTAACTGCTCATCTTGAACCACGTTTCCCAAAAATTGTGCGGTTTAATCAGTGATTAACTTGGATGCCTTCTCTCTTTCTTCCAGCTACTCTACTGCATCCTCTATGGTTATTTTGTGTGTCGCAACCTTATCAAGTGGTGCGTGTGGGATTAATCATGCTTGCAACTCCTCATTATCTCTTCACAGATCTGTAGTAATGTGGTCAAGTCACATAACCTTTCCTTCTGCGAACATCACGTCTGTAATATCGAGGATTTCCTAAAATCCAAATTCAATAGCTCTTTCTAACTGCACCTTGTCATCCCATATCTATGCTTTATCCACAATCGCTACATCTTGTGCCTTCTTGAGGTGTTCTATCTCTTGCTTCACCAATTATTTCTACTCCTACCACTTCAGGAAATGGTCACGAATTATTTGTTCTCTATTGGAAAGCTCCTGGCTTGCCAGCTTCTGCAACTGCACAAAAGTGTGGGTTTGGAATTCATTAACATCCAATGCAATTGTATGTAACTACTGAAGTGATGTGTCAACATCCTGAGTACTGGTTTCCAATAATTGTAGTGTAATATGTACTATCCGAACCCGCTTATTTGTGCTCAACTCGCTAGTTCTTTGCAACACATTGGCCTCGGGTACCTTCTCCAAAATAGCATTAATCAAAGACTGTAATTGAGTCTTTACCTCTTGAAATCCCTCTATCGAGTGTTTTTTTACTTATGCTTGACTCGGAGTGGTCGCCATGGTGATCACAGTAAGAATGCGAGTCACCTGGTCCCCTATCATGGTCGGGGCACTGCTTGCTTCACCCTACTTGAACCTCTACTTTGTGAACCCTTCTTTGAACTGACGCTCTAGTTCAAATTCCATTGGAGTCTTTGATGACTGTGCTTGCAATTCTTGCTCGCTCTCTTGTGCTTGGGTGTGATCAATTGGGGCATCGGGTGGAGGTCATGCCACAGTGTCTGACAACTCTTTGCTGCTGACAGACATTCTCCACTCAGTAGGCCACTCATCAACCATCGCGTTAAGCTTCTCATCTGTCAACTTATACTCGGTAGTCAACCACTGCTTTTCCTTGTCTCTTCATGCTTGGATATGAATGGCGTGCGGGCCCATCGCAAACCTTGCGACCTGGCTATACTTTGTTGCTTCCTCTTCAAATAGTCACATAACCTTCTATGTTGCAATGCGCAGTGCATCCCAATACATCCAAAACTATATTGCACAGTCAACCAACCACTCCCTCTTATTAATATACAACAAGTTTTGGTATCACTCTTTCTTGCATGTTCAAGCGACTTCAACCTCCATGCCTGTATACTCCTGGGGCTCTGACCATCCCACCAGTGTGATTAGTATGAACAACCAAGAGTAAGTGAATGGTCACTTACCTTCCTACAAAAGTATGGAATCCTCTATCAATTGGTTCAATAAAAACAAAGAACAATTCATTTGTATGCCTTCTGTGCATGTGATCACCCTAGATTTGCATTGGTTGGGGAAGTTCTTCCTCACTACTTTGATAGCCAAAATTTTGGTTGTGACCTAAACTGCATGGTCATTTATCGACAACATATTATCTTTTGTCGAGGTCCATTCCATACTTCTTCTTCAGCTTAGCGGCTAACTTCTTATCATTATGCTTTTCATGAAATTATTGTGATGGATCGTCCCCCTGCATGGGAAACCCGGTTATCTGTGATATCAACTCCACGGTGAAGGCACCTTAGTGTCCAGCCACAAGTATCTACCATGGAATCATTCTAGCAACTTCTTCTCACATGCATTAACTTCTGTAAGACGACCGAAATGGGGCGTGTGTGTGAGGCCTAACAGCCCCGACCTATGAAATCCCATTGCCCACTGCTGCGGTGTATGAAAAAGTGGTCCTCCATTGTCCCTCTTTTATGACTCAAATGGTTCCGTAGTGCATTCATCTTATGCCAACAAGTTGTGGTTGATGTACTTCATCCTCATCAAAAAAGGCAAGATATTCAACATGCACTACATCCCCATAGGACTCGTCAACATTCGAATAGGGTACTTCTAATTCTTGGTGATCTTGATCCGTGCCGCACTAGTTTTTGATGGGGGGATAAACCTAGGCCCATGTCTTCAACCATCGTCTCCCTCTTTGCCATAGAATCTTTAGGCTCCATCGTTGATGGTACAACCTTCGCCCATGTTTCTACTTCCACTCTGCTGGAAATTTTGGTGTTTCTCTTCTGCTATTGTGGTGACTTGGGCTGATTGGCCCGCCTCTTATTTTGTGAAATTTGTCGAGTCTCTGGCTGCATTTCAACCATTTCTTCCAAAATTGGTGTGCCGATGGGTGGCTAGTCGTGAATACTTCCGCTAGAAATAATTGGTGTGCCAATGGGTGGCATGGCAACCATTGTAATCACTAGAAACCTCTAAACTAATATCTTCTATTGCTCTATGCTCTACTCATCTCAATAATTACAATGGTTCATCCAACTCGCACCTTCCCCCTCTTTTATCTCAAAAGATCCCGTGTGAAAGATCTCCAATCATCATGACCAAAGCCCACCATTTATCAACTGAATCTGCCATCAATCCGCCCGATCTAATGATCCGAATCTCCATAAATATGTGTCTCATCCATCGAATCCACCACTTGAATGGTTTAAATGTTACATTAATTTCCTAATTTGATTGTATCACGTCCCTGTGAATATCGCCAAATTGCTTCCTTGTTGCGACCTCAACACGTTTCCTTGTGCGGCCACTGGTTTCTAGTGCACCAACTTCCTCATTACTACCTCTTACATTTTTTTATTGTGTAATGCCTTAAGCATCACGCTGCACCTGGATATCTCGATAGGGATTTAGTTGGCTTCCATTCACTAACTTAGGTAGCATCGCGTCATATAGCTGCTGCAACTGTACCAAACCTTTACTGGTAATGAAATTGATTACATAAGGACCTAACCAATGTATTTGCAACTTACTTGGGTATTTCACAAACTTATTGTCATAGAGCAACACCATATCTCCTTTTTGGAAGTTTTTTGTTTTGATGTGTTGATCATGCCATGCCTTATGGTGATGCTTCTCAACTTGTTGATGAAATCCTATGACAAAAAAATCTTATTCAAGATGCAAAAAATGCGTAAGGCGTTCTTCCAATGCTCGTTCATCATCCATCCCTATCGTCACTGCGATGCGTAGGATTGGAATAATATATTCCATTTGAATCACTAATTCTTGGCCATACATCAACTTGAACGACATTTTCCCTACCAACCATTTGTAGGTTATTCGGTAAGCCCATAAGATTGTCGGAATATTCAAGTCCCAATCATCGCGGTGTGCATTGCAGACCTCTAGTGAGCACATGCTCCAATACCTTGTTGAATGCTTCGACTATCCCATTAGCCTGTGGATGATATGAAGTGCTCTTATTGTGTTGAATTTGGAACTCCTCTGCCATTGCGATGATGGTGTGATTTATGCCAATGAATCCCCTAATCGCTCATCAATTTATTCAGAAAACTAAATTGAGTGACAATATTGTAAAAAAGGAACTATGCTACAGTCACAGCAATGCAATCTGTCACTGGTGTTGCTTCCACCCACCTCGTCAAATAATCTGTCACAAAGATAATATATCATGCACCCATCCTTTTCCATGGTGGGTTGATGGGTCTCACAAAATCCACTGCCCTTTTATTAAATGGCTGTAGCATTACCTGAGGTACTAAGGGCATATCATCCCTTCATCAAGGCTTCCCCATTATTTGTCAAACATCGCATCTCTTCACATAATCCACCGCATTGTTAAGCGCAGTTGGCCACTAGAGGCCTACGTGGAGTATCTTCCTAGCCGTTGCACAACCTCCATAGTGTCCTCCTGCAACCTACCATGTGCTTTTTCCAATATGATTTCTTGTTAAAAATAATGTGGTAGGACATATCGACAGAGAATCTCATTATGTCCCATCTTGTAGAGTTGTCTGGAAATGAAATTAAAATACGAATCCCAAACAACCAATTGTTTTTTCTGACTGGTGGTGAAATCATCCAGTGTTTTTCCTGTCGCAAAAAATTGGATAATTGGCTCATATTGATCATCAACCATTCCAACCTTGAATAGTTTTGCACCAGGTAACCCATCCTTGATGCTGGTTGTTTCCTCACTTGTCTCAATTCGTGACAAATGATCAGATCCTTCATTCAAGCGACCTCGATTTACAATGATTTCAAAATCAAATTCTCTGAAGAGTAGAAGACAACATCATATATTTCCCCCCAACACAGGCTTATTCACCAGGTATTTCAATGCAGAATGATCAATGAATATCTTAAAATTTCCTCCTAGTAGATAATGGAAAAATTCTATAATGCATAGACCATCGCCAATCCTTCTATTTCATTCATCATGTAATTCCTCTATGCAGATGAGAGCTTTTGACCTGCGAAAGTGATTGGATGATCGATCACACCTTCTCTAGGCTGCACCAAGACAACTCCTAAGGGGACTGATGATGCATCAACATGGACATGAAATTCCTTTGTCCATTATGGAAAGAACAAAATTGGCGCGATGACCATTTTCCTCTTGAGAGTGTTGAGACTCCCTTGACACTCACGTGTCAGGTCCACTCCCCTCTACATTAGCATATAAGGGAGGAGCATGAATTTACTTATTGCTCTGATATCACAATGTCACATCCCCTCCCGCCTTAGAGGAGAAAATGACCAATAATCCTACTCTGATATACCATGATGTCCATGTACTCGGTGCACATACACCTGAATGATATGGAGAATAATTTAAAACTTATTATTTCTTTCTCTTAAACCATAGTCATGGGTCATGTTTATCCTTTTACATTCATTCTTAAGCATAAACATCACTGTAACAGTCATTTCACATCTCACAGATCCATTCTGTAAGCAGAAAAAACATTCCACACTAAACCTCGCTTTTTCTCCTTTCGCATTCTGCCCTTCCACCTTCTGCTACGGAATCCAAGAATTGAAAACTTCCCAAAACGAGCACCTTGTCTTTTGAATTTCTTCATTCCGACTTCCACCTTTCCGCCTTCCATTGTAGACCCATAAAGTAGAACTCCATGAAACGTTCACTTTATATTTCGACTTTCTGCCTCTCAACTTCCGACTTACCACCTTCCACTGCGGAACTCAAGAATTGAAAACTCATCATTTGACAAAATTGTTCAGCCACATTCCACCTTTCGCATTCTTCCTTTTTGCCTTCCGCTGCAGAACTCAGGAAACAAAAAATCAACATTAGACGGAATCATTTAACCACTTTCTTCCTTCCACCTTCTATTGCAGAACTCGGGAATCAGAAAACCAACAAATCGATACGTACATTTTTTCACCTTATACTTTCCACCTTCTTCCTTCCACAGACGTACTCTGGATCGCGAAAATCCAGCACTTCACCTCATTTCTCTTTCTAATTTCTGCCTCCCACCTTCCGCCTTCTGCTATGGACTCTAGGATGCGAAAACATACACCTTACCTTAGATTTTTCGGCTCTTTTCCGCTTCCACCTTCTGTAGAAGGATTTCAGGGTGCAGAAAACCTGCAACATTCTGCCTTGTCTTTTTCCTGTTTTCCACCTTCCGCCTTTTGCCTTACATAGGAGAAGTCTTGGGTGTGAAAAACCAACATTTATTACCTTAGCATAGTTATGTTTTTGACCCTGTAACCAGGCTTCTAGCCTCCATGATATTAAGCAAATGGAGTGGAAAATATGAGGCATAAATAGATGCAAATGCAGGGACATTTTACCAACAGTAAACTCTACTTAATTCATTCATAATCATTCTAAATAATCAGTATATTCAAAATAAAATACATTTCAGAAATAACACAACAGAGAATACTTATCTTGAAGATGAAGTTGTCCTGTAACTAGCTATGTCGTTGCAATGTTCCACCCAACCCTAGGCCAGTTGCGTTCATTAATCTCTCAACACAACTTCCACCCCCGATATGGGCATGAATTCCAAAAGGAACTAGGGAATGCAAGATCACACATAGACATGACACATCAACCATAGTCAATCCAACATACAGTTGGGTTTATCAGACTGCCTAGAAAATCCAATACACAATTGGGTTTATCAAGTTGTAGGAAACAAGCCAATACACTGCTGGGTTTATCAGGCTACAAAACCAAGCCAACAATAGTTAGGTTTATTAGGCTGCACATGGTCAATACAACATTCACATAAAGGACCAGCCAAGCCAACTAACATATGGGTTTATCAGGCAACTCATCCAAGCCGTCACACTGTTTGGTTTATCAGGCTACTCATCCAAGCTAGCTAGTTGGGTTTAATAGTATGTCCAGTCAAGGATTATAGATGGCCAAACACACAACATGACACAACCAAGCCAATATCCGATTGGTTTTAATAGGCTTCCCATCCAAGCCAATCCATGTTTGGGTTTCACATGCTCCTAAGGAAGTAGAAAGGAATAATGACTAATCTAGTGGCACATTCAAGAGCTAGGGACACCTCCACAAGATCTATCTAGCATGGCATCCACAATACCTACACACCCCTTCTCTGCTACACATTCCCTTGGGTTGTGCCTTCCCTTCCGGTGCTCTTCAGGGTGTGCATAGAAGATTCACCAGCCACTCTTATCTTTTTGTGAGGTTCTTATTTGCACTAGGTTTATCAATCCCATTCGGTGTCTCTTCCACTCCTAAGTATTACATATAGTTTAGACCCAAACGAGGGTACACATCACCAAAACTAGACCCAAACCAGAGTACACATCACAACAACCAGATCCAAAACAAGGTACACATCACAACAACCACAAGGTAACTCAGCAACACAGGGATCCACTCTATAACACAGAGAAACCAAGGTTTCACTTGTACACAAGAGACTAGGTTTTTAGACCACTATGTAACATAGAGAAACATTGTAGAATTCATACCAATACCCTACTAGCTCATGCTACATCTGTGAATAATGATCCACACTGAATCACACTGAACAACCACCTCTGCGACCCAGGAGAGTGAGCCATGAACAACCTCCCCCCGACTCAAGAGAGTGAACAATGCATAATGGATTGAATTCCCCGGGGGAATCGGGAATGACCAATACATACTGGTCGACTCTGGAACATGATGGGATGGGAACACATCCACATGATTACTTGGTTCAGAAGAAATAATGTGGCTTCCCTAGATTACAGGCTACAGGTTTTCTCAAACTGCGGGCTGGCTTAGTCACGAAACTGACTTCCATGCCTTGCTCTGTCCAAGCCATTAACGACCTCAACTACTCTTCTAGAAGAATTGAATGATTGAGTGCAGGGGATGAAAAGGTAGTTGAGGGTTTATGGGTTTCCCCATTGACATATGGTGTCACCCTATGGCTCAGTAGTTAACTAACTCCTGTTGCACCTGGAAATTCCACATTTCCTATTAGCCTTGCAAAGATCCTGACCCGAGACACCTTGTTTTTTTTCCATATTTTGGAAGGGCGGTGCTTTTATCATGTTTGCATAGAGCACTGATGGTGCTTTCCACAATGGAGAAATAAGCTTCGGTCTACATTTTCTTTGGCAACAAATTAGGTCAGCGCCTTTACCCCTTCTGCTAGGTGCACCAATAGATGAAAAAGAGGAAAAAAGAAGGTTTGGGAAGCTTCCTTGTGGAAGCTTCCATGGAGTGAGTTCCTTTTTTCTTGGGAGAGGTGGAATTCACCTCCCTCACCTGTTGGGATCATCTCCTATCCATTCCGCAAGTCAATATCATGTGTTTTGGTCCTTTAAATAAATCCTTCATGATGCGAGTGAAGGATGCCAAAATAAAGTACCCTTATGCTGTTGGATTGAAGTCTGAGTTAGAGGCAAGATAGATTTGGATTGTATGTGAAGAGATTCTCATAGTTGTGAAGGATTGTATATTTCTTGTAGAGGTTGAAGCCATCAACATCAAGGCTTGGTTGTAACTTTACTCTCTCATTATTTAATACAAAAGTGTTCCCCTTTCCTATATTTGTTGTGTTGTTAATTTCAATTGAATATTATCAGATTCCTTGATCACTGAAATAAGTAATTGATTTATTATGATACTATGACCTTGCATTTTTTCTTTTGATCTATTTTGCAGGTATTTAACATTGCAAGGGATTTCGTAACAAGGATAAAGAGATCTAGGTTTGAGGTATGGTTTATTTCATGTTTTTCAAATTGATTACCTAAGGAAAGAATATATTGCTGTGCTATTTTGTTCTACACTTGCGATTTATAGGGTAGAGGAACAAACAATGTCCACACCGATTGCATAATTCCTGATAACAACTCCCCTACCTATTCCTTGTGAAATCATGCCCCCATATCTTTCATTGCAGGGAATAGCTAGTTGTGGTATTTTATTACATTTTTTATTTACATGATAACTTCAAAATGTAATGTGTCTGACTTAGCAGTATAACCATCAGCATCAACCTTGATCATTGATACACAAAACACCAAATCAATGGTGGGGAGTTTGCCTTGAGCTCCTCGCCATGATTTAAATACAATATATACATCATGTACAATTTAATGCCACGGGGTCAAAACCAGGGTGTTACATTCCCCTCCCCCTTTATTAGCATTGTCCTCAGTGCTTTACAAAATTGAACAAAAAAGGATGTGCCAATTGCATGGCATCCTCCAGCTCCCACATAGCCTCATCATGACCATAGTGCTTCCACTGCACCTTCACCTATCCAACGGCTCGATTCTGGAGCACTGTGACCTTCCTGTCAAGGATGCGCAACGGCTCGGTTTGGAACTCTCCCTCAGGTTCCACCTGAATCACATCCTAATTTATCACATGGTTAGGATAATGTACATATTTATTAAGAAAACAAACATGAAAAACATTATGAGCTCTAGTGCTAGCATGGAATGCAATTCTATATGCAACTGAACCTATTCTTTCAAGCACTTCAAAAGGCCCACAATATCTAGGTGATAGCTTAGCACAACTTCCAAGCTTCAATAAACTCTTCCTTGGCCTCACTCGGTAAGCATGATCCCCAACACTGAACTCTCTATGCACCCTATGCTTGTATGCATAGATTTTATGTCTATCTTGGGCTGCTTTCACACTTTGCCTAATATTTGCAACCTCTTGCTCCATTTCTTTGGGAAATTATGGACCAAGCACAATCCTGTTCATTGGATTATCCCAAGTTACTGGGGTACTACACCTTCTTCCATACAAAGCTTCATATGGAATCATTCCCAATGATGTTTGCTGTCCATTATTATATGCAAATTCTACCAATTGTAAATAATCTTCCCACTTGTATGGTTTTTCCATTACATACATGCGAAGAATGTCTTCAAGCACCTGATTTACTCTCTCTATTTTACCATAAGTTTGGGGATGGTAGGTGGTGCCGACGTTCAACTTCGTACCCAAATATGCAAACAGACCCTTCCAAAAATTGGAAGTGAACTTGGTATCCCTGTCAAAAATCATTGCCTTAGGCAATCCATGCAATCTGAAAATATTCTTCATGAATTTTTTTGTAATGGCATCAGCCTTATATGTGGACTTGACCATTATAAAATGTGATGCCTTTGTCAACTTGTCCACCACAACCATGATGGAATCATGTTGCCTCACAGTCATTGGCAATCCTGTAATAAAATCCATGGAAATAACTTCCCATTTCCATTCCGAGACTGGAAAAGGATGAAATAAACTTGTTGGGTCTTGATGCTCATTCTTCACCTACTGACATTTCATGCACTTATAAATATACTCAGCAATGGCATTTTTAATTCTTGGCCAAAAATACTGCTTTCTGGATGTAGCAATTGTCTTTTAATATCCTGGGTGACCAGAATATGGAGCTTGATGGATGTCATCCATAAGAATTCTCCTCAAGTATGCCACATTTGGAATATAAATTATGTTCTTATATGTAAGAAGTTCATCTTCTTCCAATTTATATCCCTCATACTTATTTTCAAGGATTTGCTGCTGCAACTTGTCCTTTATCTGCACATACATTTCATCATTGGTAGTATGATTAATAATCTATTGTCTCAACTCTGGTTGGAAAATACTAAGAGATGCCACATGCATTGCATGCACCTTCCTGCTGAGTGCACCATCCACTTTATTTTCTTTTCCTTTTATGTGTTTGATTTCAAAATCAAACTCACATAAAAACTCCAGCCATCTAGCTTGCCTAGCATTTAAAGTTGGTCGATCAAACAAGTATTTCAGACCACATTGGCCTTTCCTTAGCTAAATATCCTTCCCATTAAGTAATGCTTCCACGTCTTGATAGAATGTACTATGGTTGCAAGTTCTAGATCATGAGTAGCATAGTTCCTCTCACATTCCTTTAACTTTCTAGACTCATAACATACAACGTGGTTGTCTTGCATAAGAACTCCTCCAAGTCCTTGATTACATGCATCAATAAACACCACAAAGTATTTTTCTCGGTCTCCAATTTTTAGAATGGGTGCACATGTAAGAAGATTCTTCAACTGCTGGAAGCTTTATTCACATTTTGGTGTCCATTCAAACTTTATCCCCTTCTTTTGCAAAGAAGTGATTGAATGTGAAACCTTGGAGAATCCTTCACTGAATCTCCTGTAGTACCATACAAGCCCCATAAAAGATCTCACATCTATCACATTTCTTGGAGTTGGCCAATTCATAATGGCTTCAATCTTTTCAGGGTCCATAAATATTCCTTCATCTGAGATAATGTGACCCAAATAATGAATTATATATTTATAAAATCCACACTTGCTCAGCTTTGCATACATCTTATGCTTCCTTATCAATTTCAATGCCATTCTCAAATGTTCTTCATGCTCTTCTTCATTCTTGGAATAAATAAGAATGTCGTCTAGGAAGATAAGACAAAACTTGTCTAGATACTTGCTAAAAACACTATTCATGAGACACATGAATGTAGCTGGTGCATTTGTGAGACCAAATGGTACCACTACAAACTGATAGTGTCCATACCTTGTTTTGAAGGCTGTCTTATGAATATCCTCATATTTGATTCTTACCTGATGGTAACCAGACCTCAAGTCAATCTTGGAAAATACCTTTTCTCCTCTCATTTGATAAAAAAGATAATCAATTCAAGGTAAAGGGTATTATTTTTCACAGTAACTTGGTTCAACTGTCTGTAATCAATACACAACCTGAGTGTACCATATTTATTTTTTCTCAAACATAACCGGTGCTCCCCAAGGGGACACACTCGGCCTTACATATTTATTTTCCAACAACTCTTGCAGCCCATATTTAGCTGTAGCAATTTTGGTGTACTCATCTTGTAGGGTGTCTTGGACACTAGTGCTGCTCCAGGAACAAGCTGAATTGTAAAATCAATGTCTCTCTTTGGAGGAAGTCCTAGAATCTCATCCAGAAAAAAATCCTTGAATTCTTGCAATACATGAAAGTCCTCCAACCTAGGATTTTCATTCTCTTCTTCCTCCAAAACATGGGCTGCATACAATATACAACCTTTCCTACAGAACTTCTTCAGTTGCATTGTTGAAATATGCCTAACATAAATCACGTTTGGAATTCCTCTTACAACCCTTGGGTTTCCTTCTTCATCCATGCATTCAAAGGTCTTATTGTAACAGTCAAGTTTAACTCTGTGCACTTCCAACCAATCCATTCTAATGAGAACATCATAGGAACCAAGTGGCAGAAAATTCAAGTATGCATAGGTGACTAACCCATCCATGACTAATGGACATCTTTCTACCACTTCACCAATGTTTCTCTTTGTTCCAGTGGCTAGTTGAACTAACCATGATTTGTTATGCTTTAATTTCTTAAAAGCACAAATCTCAACAATTCTAGGAGTAATATAGCTGTGGGTAGATCCAGGGTCAATCAAAATAGAAATAGATTGCTCAACAATCTTAGTTTCAACTTCAACCACAGTTGATTGAAGATTTTCCTGACGGTCCTTTAGCGCTGCGTAAATTCTAGGGACGGCTCTTGCTACTTGACCCACCGTTTCAGCTCCTTCGATGTTGTGGGCTTGCCTTGCATACCCATTCTCAAGTGGACAGTTCATGCACATATGGTTTTCTCCAGATACCCAACATTGGAGTGGTTCTTTGTTCTCTTTTGGATCTCTTAGCCTATCTTCCATCACTCTGGATGGCTTAGTCACAGCTTGTGATGGATGGATTTGCTAATTTCAGAAGTGAGAAGGTTTGAAACCTTTCTTCCTTTGGTCAAACTTTTTATTCATCTTGTCCTTCCATATCTTATGGAGATCGGGTTTGATTTTGTTTTGACCATATGTTGTAATCTCACGAATCACAGAGGGTTACCAATAATACACATTAAAGCATACATACATAACAGAGACAAGAGACAAGACATAGATGTAGAACAAAAGATTATATTATATTATAAGGGTGCATACAGACACAGAACTGAACAGAGTTCTCATCTGGTTCAACAGCCTAATATATATGATTTACAAACAGTTACATATACCTACCCGTCGGCTTGGTCAAATGACACAACCTTATGCGGCCGACCTAATATCTAATTAGTCAGCTAATCGACTTAGTTGGCTTACCGACTAGCTCCTCCATCATCTCCCCTAGGAACAAAATATTTCTTCATCCCGAAGAAATAGGGGAGGTACTCAAAACTCTTCTACTGTCTGAGGTACTTATTTTCTTGTTTATCTTTTATGGGCTATGAAGACAGATGGTTGGTCATTTCTGTATACATACTTCAATGATTTCTTTTGCTGTAACGACCAATTGATGTTGGAATTCTGTCCAAATTTGAAGTACTTTCTGGATGTCGATGGTCAATGTTGCAATGCTTGATAACGTCGACATATTCTCCTAAATGGAAAAGTATTCTATTCTTTCCATGTCAGGTCCCATGAAATGGTATTTTTCTTCTGTTGTCTCCAGAAGCCTTTTCATCTGTGGGTAGATGGTGTCTAATTTCTCCAAGATCGAGAGTGCCTGCTGCACCCACTGGTGTGCTTGTCTCTCAAGTCTCTGCAGTTTGGTTGTCTCTAGCACAATTTGATATTGTATTATGCTTCTTAATGCTTCTTCAGTGCTCTTTCTCTTTTCCAATGCTTGAATTTGTTGTCGAGTCTGGTGGGTCTATTGAAAGACTTGCCCGTAATAAGTAGGCCAGTCCCGTAGTACCCCTTCTGCTATGACAGACTCTTCTATGTGGTCTTGTAGCACTTTGTAAGCTTTTGAGAAGGCTGTGTACTGCTGCGTCAATAATCTAGATGTTTCTTATTTTTGTTCTTCCTTTGTATTTTGCATCTGTACTTGTAGGGTCGACACCACACTCTCAAATAGTTGATATGCCTTTTACAGCGGCTTATCGGTGTTGGCTTCCATCGGTCCATGTATTACAGATTGTGCTAGGTTTTTGAATTTTAACAGGAATTCGACTTGTTCCTTCTCAGTGTCGTCGAGGTCCTTGCGTCTGGTCTGGCTTCTTGTTTTTGCTTCAATGACTAGAGTTTCCAGGAGTTGTCCCAACTCTTCGTCCTTCTGTTTTGTTGTGTTGACTGCAGTGGTCGACCCAAGTTGGCTAATGTGGACCATTGTCGAGTGTGACTATTTTTGGTGGTCCTTCTTCTTTCTATTTCTCTTAATCATATGTTTATGTTGTTTTGCTTGTTTCTATTCTTGTGCATATGCAGGGGTTAGACTTTCTTGTGGTTGATTTTCTAGTAGTGGATTGTCTGGTTGCTGGTCTGCAACGCTTAGTGGAACTTCTAGTTGGGTTTCTTGGATGAGCTTTGCAGCTGGGTGTGTATATGGGGGATTTTCTACAGAGGGTCCAGATTCAGATGTTTCAGGTGCAGATGGTTTGGTTAAAAGTGGTTTAGGCGTAGATGGTTCAGGTACAGGTTCTGTATTGGGAAGTGGTGGTGGTGATGGTGAATGGTCGGGTGTGATTGGTGTGGTAGGGTTATGGTCAGGTGTTGGGTCCTCGACTTGTGGTGGTGAATCCTCTGGGACGTCAGAGAATAGGTTGTCGATTACCTGGTTGATTTATTCCAGGTTCTCTTCTTCCACATCTCTTGCTGTTTCATTGGCTAATGGAGGGTGTGGGATGTCAGCTGGGATAAAGAATGAGGTTTGACTTGTGACAACTTGAGTTATCTTGTCGGGGTTCCTCACAAATGTTGGTTTTATAATTCCCACAAACCTTGGATTTTGGGGTATTTTTCCAGGTTGTGGGGGAATGATCTGTCTTGATCCACTAGCTTCGGTCATAGGACATTTGGTGGTGATCTTCTGGATAAAGTTGAGTAGTTTAGGAAATTTTTCAATGTATGCCTGGAAATATCTGTCTCGGTCAAACCTCTCCTTTAGGGTTTCTGGAATAGCATTTTTGCATATGTCGACTGGGCTTATGGATGGTAGCTGTGGAATTTATTCCTGTGTGATCTGGGTCGGAGATGGGGGTGGAGGTGTAGACACTAAATTGACAATGTTTTTAGCCGTTGAGGTGTTTGCAATTTTAACCTTTTTCGGCCGACCCTGCTGTGCTCCTGACTCGACAAAGCGTTTGAACTGTGTCTCGATTGAAACTTTGTTTTCTACAACATCTTCTATGATATCGATGGTAGTAGCTGCTAGTTCCTCTTCATCTTCTGATTCTAAAAGGATCAGCTTGCGCTTCCCCTTCCCTTTTGTTTCTGTTTCCTTTATTCTTACGGATGCTATTTCTTTTGCTAGATTTTTAATTGTGTATTTGGTTATGGCATATTTAGGATTGTCGGGATCAATGTCTTCCTCTAGTTCTTCCCCTCGCTCCTGCTATTGAACTGGGTTGATACGTTCTTCAGCCAGTTTGGTTACCTGCTGCTCTGTCGGTATACTTCCCCTTTGGGATGTTTGTGGTATGATTGTTCTTTGCAATCTATTGGTGTCTTCTGCTGGTGTCTCTTCTGACACAAATGTGCTGATGTGTAGTCAGAGTTCATAGTATTCTTCCTTCTCCTGGTCTATCAGTGGTTCTTCGATTGCTAGGTTTCCTTCCTTGGCTTTTGCTGGTATCGACAGCTTTGTGCTGGATTGTAGAGCTAGTTCGCGGAAGATTTCTTCGGCTGTTGGGTAATAGTTGAGAGGTTTTGCTTTTGCTTCTGCACGCTGCATATACCAAACCATAGTGTGGTCGAGCTCTAGTTAGATGTGTACGGTTTTCAATAGACTTCATTAGATGTTCTGAGGCACCCTCCATCTGGTCGTCTGACCTTTCAGCTGTTGGAGCCAGTTTTCCAACAACACCTTTCCATTTTCCAGTTCTTTCAATGTTTCAGTCTGCACAAATGGATTGAACCTCCACATATGGAATTTTGTTGGTTCTTGGAACTGCTTCTCCCAGAATGGGCACAAGTGGTACATCGCTATCCATATTATTAGAGACAAGAACCTTATAATCCCGCCCGACTGCTGGCATTTCTCACATATAGTTTTGAGCATGTCGACGACATACTGATCCCATCTGTAGAATTTTCCTGTTTTTGCTATTGTGTCTACTGCCTCTAGCATATCCAGCTTCAGGTCCCTCCCTTGACCTGTAGGTGTGAGCTATGTTGCTATGATTTTGGCCATGATTTGTGGCATCCAGGCTTGTATCTGGCTAATCATTATCCCTTTTGAATTCTTCCCGGAAGGCGTTCCAGTTTACTGTTCTACCAATCCTTCTTTTATATCGACAAGGACTGGGTCTCCTTGGTTGGAGAGACTAGTCAGTTTGTATATGACTTCTACAAAGATTTCGACGGGTCTATCGAAGTAAAATTTCCCGTTGTGGTATCGGATGATAATGAATTTTACTGCTGTTTCATTGGTTCCTCCAAAACTCGCCATGAACGGTGTGTTCATGTAGTTCATGATGGAGCTGTGATTTATCTTCTCTGCTGCTTGTGTGGGTTTCTTGTCGACATAAGCCCATTACTTGATTTCAGCCCACATTTTTGCCCATGAGGTTTCTTGTACCTTGGCGTTTTTTATGTTTCTTAACCTTCTCATCAATGGGGTTTTAGCAGATTGCAGTTCCTTTGTCTTTGTATCTATAGCTCTGGCTTGTTTTGGTGCCATCTTGTCGGTTTCTTGGTCGAATTTTCTTACAGGTTCTTGGTTCTCAACTTTCTAATTTCTGAATTGCTCTATCTCTTCAAAATACTGTAAATGATCCTTTTCTTGTCTGATATTTATAGGTGGGGTGTTTGACATTTCTGTCGATGGGTGTATTAATGGCGGAAGTGATGTTCCAATGCATTCTCTGGGTTTTACGTTAATGGTGATTTGATTTTGGCGCTCCTTCTGACCCTAGTCATGAAGGCGTGATTTGACCTTCAAGGTCATTGGTCGATGTCGATCATGTGAATGGTTGATGGTGGTGTGTCGATGGGTTTGATGTCGGCTGTCGAAGCGTTGGTTTTCTATCATCCTGGGTTATGGGTGTTGGTTATGTTTTGTTGTTTTTAATCTTTTTATATTTTTATAGTTTCTTTTCTGACACTTATGGTCATTATATATATATATATAT
>LPNX010277105.1:501458-556202 GCA_001517045.1 Pseudotsuga menziesii
CCTTCTGCTGTTGTTTTTGGATTTCTTGGTGTTGTAGAGCAATTAGTCGGTGTTCTTCTAGCTTTCTTAATTGCATCAGTCGGTCCTTCCTGCCTTGTTCGACATCAACATGTAAAATATCTGCTATGATAGGTGTTTGTTGTCGAAAATGTAGTGGAACAACTGCTTCTTGTCCATAGACTAGTCGAAACAGTGTTTGGTCGGTCAAACACTTGTATGCTATTCTGTAAGCCCATAGTACTGCAAATATCTTTTTGTCTCAATCATCCTTATCGGTGTTACAAATTTTAGTTAGGCCCTTTGTTAATGTTTTGTTAAATGCCTCGATTGCTCCATTTGACTAGGGGTGATAAGCTGTACTACGTCGGTGGTCAATTTTGAATTGGTCTATTAGTGCTTTGGTAATTTTGTTAATAAAGTGTGAACCTTGGTCACTGATTAGGGTTATTAGGAATCCAAATCTGGTAATTATATTTTCATAGATACATTTAGCAGCTTTCTCACTAGAACATGTGTCAACTGGTTCTGCTTCTGCCCACTTGGTTACATATTCTACTGCAGTTATTATGTACCTTGCACCTATTCTTTTTGCTGGTATGGGGAATGGCCCTATGAAGTCGATGGCCCAAATTTCAAATGTCAAACTTGGGTTTACTGGTATCAAGGGCATTTCTGTACTAGACATAGGTCGACCTAGTCGTTGACATCTGTCGCATTGGCTTACAAACTTTTTGCAGTCTTTGTATAGTGTCAGCCACCATAGCCCTAATTGTTGGATTTTCTTGGAAGTTGTGTCTGCTTGAAAATGTCCTCCCGCCAGTCCATAGTATGCTTCATACATGATATTATTTCTTTCATGTTCTAATACGCATCTTCTGAGGATGTTGTACAGGCCCATTTTATATAAAAATCCATTTATGAGGCTATATGGTGCAGCTTTCATGGCTAAGATTTGTTTCTTTTTTGTGCTCATGCTCTCTGGTGCTTGTCCATTTTCTAAGAAATGAGCTATTTCCTCTAATTCTTCTAGGACTGCTTCTATTCGAAATAAATGTGCGTCCGGCAGGTCGTCTTCGACTCATGTCGGTTCCTCTCCTGTGTCAATTCGTGATAAGTGGTCGGGTCCGACATTTAATTTTCCTGGTCTCACAATGACTTCAAATTCAAATTCTTGGAATAGAAGTAGCCATCGACAAATTATTCCATGGTGTAAGGGTTTATTTACAAGATATTTCAATGCTTGGTGGTCAGTATAAACAATTAAAGGGTTGGCTAGTAGGTAATGTCGATACTTTTGTAGTGCAAAAACCATTCCTAAGGCTTCTCTCTCTGTTGTCAAATAGTTTATTTCTACTTTATTTAGTTTTCTACTACTGTAAACTATGGGGTAGTCCATTCTGTCGTCCCCTGTTTGAGTTAAGATTGCTCCTAATTCTAGGCCTGATGCGTCGATGTGTACATGGAATTTGGTCGCCCAATTCGGAAACCTTAGAATGGGTGCTTTGAATAGCTTCCTTTTTAGTGTTTTAAATGGTATGTTGCATTCCTCTGTCCAATTGAAATCTTGATCTTCTCTTAATAGTTCTTCTAATGGATAGGTCATATTTGAATAGTACCTTATGAATTTCCTGTAATATCCTGTATGACCAAGTAGTACCTTGACTTGTTTTGGGTTCACCGGTGGTTTTAAGTTGAGGATAATTTTTATTTTTGCAAATTCAACCTTGATGCCTTCTTTGCAGACAATGTGTCCTAATAGTATCCCTATAGGGGCTAGAAATATGCATTTCCTTATGTTCAGAGATAGCTGGATTTGTCGGCATCGTTCCAACATGAACCTTAGCCATTTGCAGTGATCTTTCAACATAGAGTATATTGTCTAATCGTCAAAACATACTGCCATTGTTTTGTAAATATATTCTTGAAATGTTTTGACCACAATTCTTGAAAATACTTCAGGTGTGTTTTTTAGTCCAAAAGGCATAACTTTGTAAGAAAATGAGCCAAATTCACATACGAATGTTGTCTTTTTTTGGTCTTCTTTGGCTATTGGTACTTTGTTATAACCTGAGAATCCATCTGTAAATGAGTAGCATTCATGTCCTGTGACTTCATTTAAGATTTCATCCACATAAGGTGTTGGAAATGGGTCTGTTAATGTGACTTTGTTTAAGTCTTTGAAGCTGACACAGATCCTTAGCTTGGTTGGGTCATTTTTCTTTGGTTGAACAACCATTGGACTTGCCTATTCTGATTGGTCAATAGGGCAGATAATTCCTGCTGCAAGCATATTATCAATCTCTTTCTTGACTATCTCTTTGTATTTATGAGCTAATTTATATGGTCTCTTCTTTACAGGTCAGACATCAGGTTTGATGTCGATATTCATTTCACCCATTTCATGGAATAGACCTTTGAGATATTTGTAGTCTCTAGCGAATACATCCTGGAATTATTTTAGTAAGTTTACTATTTCTATTGTTTGTTCTTCACTCCAGTAGTCTCCAGTTTTTGCTATTTTTGGTCGATCATCATTTGAGATGTCGAATTCTTTAGTTTTCACTTTAGCATCTAACCATTCTGGTTCTTTGGCTTCATTGATTGGTCGGTTCCCTTCTTTAAACTGTGAAAATGTAGCAGGAAATTTTGTTACAGTCATTTGGTTAGTGTCTTCTTTGTCGACTATCTCGATTTTAAGTACTGTGCGAATTGGTTTTATTTTTTCTGAATGGTATGATTTCCATCGAAACTTTTTCCCTTCTAGATTTTCATTTTCCATTTGTATTCTTGTTGACTGTGGTGTTGTCTTGGTTTGTATGTTATTGCATGTTATTGTTGGTCAGTCATAATTTTGTGTTAGGGTTTTGTTCTCAGTCGGTTCTATAAACGCCTTGATTTGTTTTGCAGTTTCTACTAACTTTTTATCTTGTGGTATAAAGTTAAAGTCTTTGATAAAATTCTCTCTAAGTTCATGCCATAGGAATGTTTCACCACGTGCTTCTTCCATTTTGTACCATTTGTTTGGTAAGTTGGATATCGTCGATGGAAACAGGTGTGGCCATGTACATTCGTTCTTATACCAAAGTCTTTTACATTCTTTTTCACATGTTATTATTTGCTCTTCTAGGTCCTACACTTGGATGAACATAGGTATTTGGGCTTGATTGGTTAACCTTTTTCCTCTGAATATTTCTACAAAGTAAGTCGAAGCTGTTGTCCATGTCTACAATCTTGATTGATGGCTATCCCACCATCTAGAAACTTGTCCTGTGAAGGTTTCTACTAAGATTTGTATTTGGCCATGTTCACCAATGTTTTTGGATACTTGTTCTATATGCATAACTGGTGATTCTCTTTCTTTGTATCTTGGGATTTGTTTGATACTTACATTTGATAGTTTTAGAGTAGGGTATTCCTTGGTTTTCTTTTCAAATATTTTTGGGATGATGGAAACCAAGAAACATTGTTGGATTGGTTTCTTCTGCACTATTTGAATGGTCCAACAACCTCTTTCCTGTGTTTCGTAGTTTTCAACTTCCCAATCATATAATTCTGCATGTGAGTTGTATCCTACTGAATCTTGATTTCCTAAGTGAAGTTCACCATAGAAATTGGGTTCTGTGTAGTCTTCATTGTTTTGTATTTTATATAATTGTCGGATGTCGACTTCTTCATCAATAGGTTCTATCCAAGTTTCTCCTTGGAATGGATCGATAGGTACTATGACTTTTTTTCCATTCCCTTTTAGTTTTATGCTTTCCTTGTCTAAGGATATCAATGCTTTCATTTTTCTTCCCCAAGGTCGACCTACTAACGCTGGGAAGGAACTGGATCCTTCCTTAGGGTCAATAATTTCAAAGTCGACTTTGGTCGATATTCCTTTTATTGTCGCGTCGACATTTCTCCAAACTTTGATAGGTTCAATTAGACCTTGGTCATCTAATTTCAGGTATATTCATGACTCGTATAGTCGAGGTATACCCAATTGTTCCCAAGTGTCACGATTCATAATGTTTACTTGTGAGCTGAAGTCAAGTACAACTTGTTGGACATGGTATCCTTCAATTTCTAGGTCGACAAGTGGGTCGGCATCACTTTTGTCCTTCTTGTTTAAACTGCATATGTTTTTTGTTTGTTTTTCTGTATTATTGTTGTGTTTCATATTATACAATAAGTCAATGAATTGAGATATCATCTTGTACTGAACGTATTAATTCGTTAACTGTGTTTCGTCAACTATCATCAACTTCTTCTTGTTGAGCAAATTATTTAAATACATTCGTTGCATCTTTATACAATTGTTTTCATTTAGCTAGGTTAGGATAATCATTCTTTTATTTTATTTTGCTTATTCATGGATTATCACTCCCAATTTTTATCCCTTGTTGGGTTACTATATGCAGATTCTTTGTATTGATTACATCATGTTTTTGAACGCACGATAAGACATTAACATTTTTCTTTTTATTGATTTTATCAAACATAGTAGGGCAATCCTCTAATGAGTGATCCCCGACTCCACAGCTAGTACAAAATTTTAGATCGGTTATGTCCTGTATGGGCAGTCTGCATATCGATGACATTCTTTATAGCATGTGAAACACTGGATGGGCCGACGTGGTTGATCATCGCAATTCCTAGAGAATCGACCTCGACCTCCATATCCCCCACGATGGTTGTCGAAACGACACTCATATAGACGGCCTTTGTATCTTTGATTATTTTGTTCATTTTGAGCATTGCTTCGCTGATTGTTATCGTTGTTCTGTGCAACTGCATTTGTCTGGTAGAATGCTTGGTAGTTTTGTCGATTCTTTAATTTGAGGTGACAGTCAGCCGTGGTGTGACTTTGCACACCAAGATGCTTTACCATTCTTCATGTTATATGGGAAATATTTCATTGTGTGTTCTCCATGTTCTTGGTAGATGTCACAAAAGCACTTTGTCTAAACAAATCGAACGTCCTGTTAGCTGATGTCTTGTCGACAGTTATCTTTTGTGTGTCCGACCGTTGATCATTTTGTGCACCAGATATCCTAATTCTTAAGGTTCAGCTCTTTCAATGATTTCTACATGATTTCAAGCTATTCTTCTAGTCTAGTATCAAAGAGATATGCAGGGAAATCTTCGTCCATCTCCACTTGTAGAGCTTTAGTAAGCGCATATTCATACGTTTTAAACATCTCCAGGCTTATGTGCCATCGGATTTTCTATGATAGACCTGGAAGGAACCACTGAATTAATAGTTTCTCATCAATTACATAATCCAGTTGGCTGAGGAGGTCTTTCCAACGTTTGTCATACTATTAGACATATTTTGCTGGCTTTTGTGTTATTGTTTTCAAATTTTTAGCTGCCAGATGTTTTGCATACGGGGTTTTAAATAACGACAAGAATTGTGCTTTAATTTTTGATTTAGATGCTTGAGGGGTCCTCTCAGTAAAGGTCATGTACCACGTCAATGCTCTTTTCCTCAAGGCACCAGCTAACTGTGCCATCTTTCGATCTTCAGCTGTAACATAATTTGCCTCCCATGTCGACTCACAAATGAACCAATGTCATCTAGGATCTTCATTGCCCTCGTATAGAGGGATATGCACTGATTCGTGACCCATGTCAGATTTTCTATTGCTATCTCCTCCAAGAGGTGGTGGTGGTGGGGGTAGTGGGATGTTTTCCTTGTCTCTTTGTGCAAAGCTGTTGTTGACTGAAATTTCATTCCCATCGGTTGTTTTGTTTGTCGTTTCTTCTTCGAAAGGTAGTCGGTTGGGGTAGAATTCTCCTGTTGATGTCCAACTACAATTATTTGTCTGCAGGTCCCAATGTTCTGTATTCTCCAAATCTATATTTAGCAAGGGGGGTGCTCCTTCATGTGTCAATTAAAGTAAGTGGATACTTTGGTTGGAAGGGTATGCCTGAAGCGTGACTCAACTTCCTTCCTTTGGTCAACAGATCACTAGATTATTATCATCATTTACTTCATCATCTAGTCAGTTCCATATACCAAACTCACTAGCTATTAGTCTTAGGTCTTCTTCGATAATGGCTTGTATCATAGTACTTGGATTCGTTGGAGACATAGTTCTTATCTCTTGGGAAACTTCTATTTGGAGAGCTTCTCATTGCTCTATCCACAAGTCTTCTTCCATGGGTGATGCCTCTTCATCCACGCCTTCTTCTTGTCGGTCATGAAACCACTCTGGCAGATTTCCTTATTGGTCTGTCACCCTAGTACTCATTCCTCTTTGTAGTGCTATAGCACTTTCTTTTATTTATTCCATTCTTTTCAACCTCTTCTCTCTCTCTATTCTCTGTAAATCCGTCACACCTTTGTGTGTCACTGTTAGTTCAATTTCCTTTTTAGGTTGAATTTTCAGCACTGGTGATGGTATCTCCTTTTAGTCGACTAGAATCCTCTTCACTTTACCCCGACATATGACCAGCTACCCCCCCATAGCCTACTCAACACTTTAGAAATATTGGATAGTTTTGTTTACTTGCTTAGGAAATATTCCTACTCCCTTTCGACAATAAATTTCTCCCACTTCCTCCGTTTCTCCACCCAGTTAAAATTTGATGGCGGTTTGTGTAGTGATGGACGAGGTTCGACAATATGACCCACTCCTTTTTCTATCAGGAATTTGAACAACAAGGTTGGTAAGGAGCACAGGAACTGGTCGGTAAGGTCTGTATAGAATTTCTTCTGAATGGTTTCTACCGAAGTTCTTTCTTCTATAGCTTGCTCCTCACAGAATTCGTCGGTGATCTTTTCAAACCACTTTGACAGGTTTGTTCTTCCCCCTCGAATCAGTTTCTCTAGCAACTGTTGGTCCTTAGTTGCTTCTAGCTTTTTCATCCAGAAGTTTTTTCAAAAGCTGGGGTACCAATTCTATGAAATTCTCATGAGTTTTCGTGAAGAATCTTTTCTTCTCATGAGCAGTCATTAATCTGTTTCTCGACACATAATTCGGCAAATAATTTGTTATCTTATGCTCCCACTAGTTCTTAATCTCATGTTATGATATCATCTGCTTATATTCATCTCAAATATGTACTACTGGAAACAGAACAATTGTTGTAATCCCATGAATCACAGAGGGTTACCAATAATACACATTAAAGCATACAGACATAACAGAGACAAGAGACAAGACATAGAGGTAGAACAACATATTATATTATATTATAAGGGTCCATACAAACACAGAACTGAACCGAGTTCTCATCTGGCTCAACAACCTAATATATATGATTTACAAATAGTTACATATTACTACCTGTCGGTTCGCTCAACCGACACGACCTTATGTGACCGACCTAATCTCTAATTTTTCGGCTTACCGATTAGCTCCTGCAACACCATAGCAATACTTGGCCTTCCTTATATCCTCTTCTAGAGTTCTAGGTTCATCAAACTCAATTTTGTCTTCATAGGGTTGAGGTGGTCCACTTAGAAAATGCTTAATTTTCACTTTATAATCTTTGATGTATCTGACATACCTCAACAGCTCCAAGAATTTGTTTGCATATTCTTCCATGGTCAGTCGTCCCAATCTCATCTCATGGAATTCCTTAATATTATAATCATAGTACCTATCAAAGGTACTTCTGCTTGAAATACTTCTTGAACTGCTTCCACACAATCTTTCTGTCATTGAACTTATTCACTTTCCTAAGGTGCTCCCACCATATAGATTCTCTTCCATTTAGATTGAAGATGGCTACCCTTGCCTTCATATTTCCCCAGTAGTCTTGGACTTGGAAATATTTTCTCATCCCAAGAAGCTAAGCTTCAGCTTCTTGACCAGATTTTTCCTCACCATTAAAGGTAGGGGGCTTTTCCCTCTTAAATTAATCATGCGAACTGTTCCAGTAAATCCTTTTCCTCTCATTTCTATTAGATGAAGAGATTGAACCCCCAATGGATCCTTCGGAGTTAGATGATCCACTAGAAGACCTTTTTCTTATTTTGGCATTGCTCCTACTTCCTTTCGGATTTACTGCCCGATGCCCATATTTTATCCGCCTTTGGATATCTATAAAACTCTACAACATGGATGCATTCAACTGATTCTTCTCTTCTGATATTTAATCATTCTTTCATTGTCTTCTCTGTAACTTTGCATATCCACCCTTAGGCTTCTCATGGTGGTTGCAATATCTAGGGGAGTCTCTTGATATATTCTCCCATTGGATTATGTTTCAACATTCCCAACTTGAATGTTTTCCTCCTTGTAATCTTCCTTGAGATCAAAGGGATCCTGTGCATCATTCATGTTGTAGGTTCTCATGGCTGAGACAAAACCAACTTTTTCCAAACTGCATTATGAATCTACAAAATTTGTTAATAAACACACTATTAGACAATTTCAGTATTCAAAAAACCACTTACCGTGGAACCAATAGCTCTAAAATCTATTCACTTGGCCCATCTAGGCCCAATGTTATAACCAATAGCTCTGAAAACTATTCACTTGTCCCATCTAGGCCTAATATTCTAACCAATAACTCTGATACCACAATGTCACGTCCCCTCCTCTCTACATTAGCATTTAAGGGAGGAGCGTGGCTTTACTTCTTTCTTTGATACCACTATGTCACGCCCCCTCCTACCTTAGAGGAGAACACAACCACTAATCCTGCTCTGATATACCACGATGTCCATGTACCTGGTGCCCATACACTTGACTGATATGCGAAATAGTTTAAAAATTATTATTTCTTTCTCTTAAACCACAGTCATGGGTCATGTTCATACTTTTACATTCATTCTTAAGCATAAACATCATTGTAATAGTTGTTGTGAATATCAGAGATGTATTCTGTAAGCAGAAAAGTCATTTCACACTAAACCTAACTTTTTCGCGTTCCGCGTTCCACCCTTCCGCCTTTCGTTGTAGAATTCGGGAATCAAAAACTTCCCGAAATGACCACCTTGTATTTTGACTTTCCACCTTCCAACTTCTGCCTTTCTGCCTTCTGCTAGGGACCTAATAAGTCAAAAACTCCATGAAACATTCACTTTATATTTCCACTTTCCGCCCCCTATCTTTCAACTTTTTGCCTTCCGCTACGGAACTTGGCAATCAAAAACTCATCATTTGATGGAATCAGATAGACACATTCCACCTTCCACATTCTGCCTTTCCACCTTCCGCTGCAAAACTCAGGAATCGAAAACTCAACATTTGGTGGAATCATTTAACCACTTTTCGCCTTCCGCCTTTCCGCCACCGCCGCGGAACTCGGGAATCGAATCCTTCATTTGTTCACCTTCCTCTTTCCTCCTTCCTCCTTCTACCTTCCATAGAAGGACTCCGGATCGTAGAAAACCAACACTTGGAATTGTTTCTCTTTCTGATTTCTGCCTCCTACCTTCCACCTTCCGCCGTGGACTCCGGGGTGCAGAAACATACACTTTACCTTAGATTTTTTGGCTCTTTTCCGCTTCCACCTTCTTCCTTCCACATGCGTATTCTGGGGTATGGAAAACCAACATTCTTCCTTGTATTTTTCCTATTTTCCACCTTCCATCTTCTTCCTTCAGCAAGTGAATTCCGAGGTGCAGAAAACCAACATTTCTTACCTTAGGATAGTTTCATTTTTGACACTGTAACCAGGACTCTAGCCTCCGTAATCTTAAGCAAATGCAGTGGAAAATACAAGGGATAAATAGATGCAAATGCAGGGACTTTAATCAACAGTAAAATTTACTTAATTCATTCATAAGCATTCTACATAATTAGTATATTCATAAGAAAATACATTGCATAAATAACACAACAGAGAATACTTATCTTGAAGATGAAGTTGTCCCGCAACTAGCTATGTCGCTACAACGTTCCACCCATCCATAGGCCATTTGTGTTCATTAATCTCTCAACACAACTGCCATCCCTGAGATGGGCATGAATTCTACAAGGAACTAGGGAACATAGGCTCACACAAATCTAGAACACATCAACCACATTCAAGCCAACATACAGTTGGGTTTACCAGACTGTCCAGACAAGCTAATACAAAATTGGGTTTATCAAGCTGTAGGAAACAACCCAATACACTGTTGGGTTTATCAGGATACACAGCTAAGCCAGCAACAGTTGGGTTTATCAGACTGCACACAGTCAAGCCAACATTTACATTAAGGACCAACCAAGCCAACTAACAGATGGGTTTATTAGGCTACTCAGCTAATCCATCACACTGTTGGGTTTATCAGGATACTCATCCAAGCCAGCTAGTTGGGTTTAATAGGTTGTCTAGCCAAGGATTACACATGACCAAATTAACAACAAGACATAGCCAATCCAATATCCGATTGGGTTTAATGGTCTGGCCAGCTAAGCCAATATATAATTGGGTTTCACAGAATTTCAGCCAAGCCAATCTACGTTTGGGTTTCACAGGCTACTAAGGCAGTCGAAAGAAAGAATGGATAGGTTAGTGGCTCATTCAAGTGCTAGGGACACCTCCAAAACATCTATCTAGCCTGGAATCCATAATACCTACACACTCAACACAAGGAAGCATACCCTTCTCTTCTACATAGTTCCTCAGGATATGCCTTCCCTTCCAATTCTCTTCAGGGTGTGTATAGAAGATTCACCAGCCACTCTTATATTTTTGTGATGTTCATCTCTGCACTAGGTTTATCAATCCCATTCAGCATCTCTTCCACTCCTAAGTCTTGCATACAGTTCAGACCCAAACCAGGGTACACATCACCACAACCAGACCCAAATTAGGGTAGACATCACAAAACCAGACCCAAACTAGGGTACACATCACAGCAACCACAATGTAACTCAGCAACATAGGGCTCCACTTTGTAACACAGAGGAAATAAGGTTTCACTTGTACACAAGAGACCAGGGTTCCATACCACTCTGTAACATAGAGAAACATTGTTGAACATGTAGAAATACCCTGCTAGATTGTGTTGCATCTACAAACAATGAACCAGACTGAAAAACCACCTCTACGAACCAGGAGAGTGAACCATGAACAACTTCCCCCTGACTCAGGAGAGTGAACAATGCATAATGGATCGAATTCCCTGGGGGAGTCGAGAATGACCAAGACATATTGGGTGACTCTAGAACATGAAGGGATGGGAACGCATCCCTGTGATTAATTGCTTCAGAATAAAGAATGTGTATTCCCCATACTGCAGGCTGGCTCAGTCATGAAACCGACTGCCATGCCTTTCTCTACCGAAGACATTAACTGCCTCATCCGCTCTTCTAGAAGAATTGAATGATTGAGTGCAAGGGACGAAAAGGTAGCTGATGGTTTATGGGTTTCCCCATTGACATTTGGTCTCACCCTATGGCTAAGGAGTTTGTCTAAATCCCCTCCCTATTCATTGTGAAATCATTCCCCCATCTCTTTCATTTCAATGCATAGCTAGTTTTGGTATTTTATTAAATTATATATTTACATGATAACTTCAAAATGTAATGTTCTTGACTTAGCACCATAACCATTGGCATCAACCTTGTTCACTGATACAAAAAACACCAAATCAGTGGCAAGGCCTTGGCCTTGAGCTCCTCGCCATGATTTAAATACAATATATACATCATTTACAATTTAATGACATGGGGTCAAAACTAGGGTGTTACATCATGACTCCATTCGAACTACGCATATCTCTTCAGCAACTTCTCCATCGGTGTTGTGATCACAGCATATCCTCTGATGAACTTGTGATAATATCCTATATGACCCAATGTCACTCTAAGTGGCTTCAGTTTCATAGGTGGACGCAAATTTGTTAAAATATTGTAACTTCGGAATATATTCCACATGTATTGTATTCCTCCTCTTGGAGATGAGTTTGGTCTTGTTAGAATGATTGAAAGATACAATGTAAAACTCCAGATGTAAGTTGGGTCAATAGTACCCAAGTGTCAATATAATAAATGCTATTTGTGGTGTCCAATAGAACAAGTCGATTCAGTCAGTTAGGGAATTTGGCCCCACTAAGTTAGAGGTCAATTCAACATAAGAATATAAATAGGAAGGCTCTCCCCTTCCTTTGTACTCACTCACTCAAGCTGTTTTGCAAGAGAGAGAAGAACTAGTGCAACATAAAGAAGCTAGAGCAGTTGTCTAGGTTTTACACTGCTTTGGTTGAGATCTATACTGAGAAAATTTCATAGGCCCTTTCTTCCTTGTGGTTTCCTCGAGGAAAATATTTGTGTTCTTTTTTTCTTATTTTTTATGTGCATGATGTTCTTTCAGTGATCTTCTAGTGATAATTTGTTTTAAGATATCATCTAAGAAAATTGATAAAACTTAACATGGTATCAGAGCCACCCTCAAAGGAATCACTGCACAACTAGGGGGTTTTTCATTCTGAAAAAATCCCCCAAAAGATGAGCCAAAAATGTGGGCTCCCTCAACTCGCCCCTGAAGAGCACATCTTTCTGTGAAGGAAGATCCAAAATCCAAGAAGTTCTAGTTTTTGACCAGTTATTGTTATGGGAACAAATTAGGGTTTTAGTTTTTCTGAGACTCCATCATCAATCTCAGGAAAATCAATATATAGTCTACATCACCCTAGTGAGGTGCATCTTTTCCACCTCTCAACCCTACTAGGGTTTCCAGGTGAGAAATTAGGGTTTCTACATCAAACCCTATGTCAACCAGAATGAGTTCAGCCATGAACTGTTTCCTTCAAGTAAGTACTCTTCCTCCTTGTTCCATTTGTAGTTCTCATTCTATTAAAGATGACAAAGAACACCAAGCTAGATGAAAATATTGAAGGTCTTGAAAACTTTAGAGCATGGAAGTATAGGATCATTCTCATCCTACAAGAGAATGATCTAGACAAGTTTGTGAAGGAGGAAGTGAAAGAACCAGAAGAAGAGGAGGATAACTCCAAGAATAATAAGGATATGATCTTAGCCAAAAGGATCATAGATGACTCCATCAAGGATAACTTGATTCCTCAGGTATCATTAAGAGAAACTCCAAAAGAAATGTTTGATGCTCTTTTCAGTCTATTTGAAGGAAGAAACACCAATAGGAAGATGACCATGAGGAATCACCTTAAAAGTGTAAGCACTAAAAAATCAGAGACCATGCAGTCCTATTTTTCAAGAGTAGCTCAAATCAAGGATCAACTAGAAGCCATTGGTGAAACAGTAGAGGAAGCGAAAAATGCAATGACCACCTTAAATGGTATTATAAGAGATTGGGAAGCTTTTATTCGAGGAATATATTCAAGAAGGAAACTAACCAAATTCAGAAAGCTGTGGGAAGAATGTGTCCAAGAAGAAGAAATAATATCAGCTAGAGAAGTTAAGCTAAATGACAATCATGAAGATCAAGCCTTGATAGCTCATGCCAAAGACAAGAATAGAAGGAAGAGTCATGATCATCCTCATAAGACTCAAGGGTTCAAAAAGCCCAAGAAATACTTCTCAAATTATGAATGCTTCACTTGTCACAAGTTGGGACACATTTCTATCAACTGTACCATGAAAGAAGAAAGAGACAAAAAGATGAAAATATTCCAAAATCATGATGTTGAAGATAATGATCAAGAAGTTGAAGAGGAAGCAAATAAGGATGAAGAATCTAGTGAAGAATATGTATTGATATTTTCTCTAACAATATCAGTCTCACCAGGAAATGACACCTGGTTAGTAGAAAGTAGTGCATCGAAGCACATGATAGGTTACAAGGATTCACTATTATGCCTTGTACAAAAGGAATCACCACACAAAGTAATGGGTGGAGATGATTCCCAATATCCCATCAAAGGAATGGGAGAAGCATCCTGTAAGTTGGAGTCTGGAAATTCCATGAAGATGAAATTGTCCCTGGAGTAATGAAGAACCTCCTATCTATTTCTGCTTTAGACAAGAGAGGCTTTAGAGTTTCCTTTATTGATGGAAAAGTCTTCATGTGGTCAAAAGAAAAAACCATAGATGATGCAATAGAAATTGGAGTTGAAGGAGGAGGACTTTATAGATTAAAGGAACATGCAGATTCAACATTAGAATCCAGTACCATAATTCCATATGAGCTATGGTACAAAAGGATTGCTCATATTCCTTACAAAGCTCTACCTATTGTAAGCAAGGTTGTGATTGGTCTACCATACATTCAGATAGAACATGAAGGAGTATGCAAAGGATGTGCACAAGGAGAGAATACCAAGAATCCATATCCGAAAGTGACAAAAAAGAAAAAGGGATATTAGATATTCTCCATTCAGATATATGAGGGCTAATGCAAACAACTTCATTAAGCAGGTATGTTTACTATGCTTCTTTTATTAATGACTACTCCCGTAAGACTTGGATATATTTTTTGAAAAAGAAGGATGAAGTGTTTGAAAGGTTTAAATAATTTAAGGCCCTATTAGAGAATCTATCAAAAGAAAAATAAACATTTTGAGGATAGATAATGGAGGACAATTCACATCAAATGAATTCAATGATTTCTGCAAGGAAGATGGGATTAAGAGGCCGCTCACCATTCCCTATAATCCTCAACAAAATGGTGTGGCCGAAATAAAGAATACATATATCATGGAAGTTGTGAAAGGAATGATACATGATCAAGATATACCAATGTACCTATGGGAAAAAGAAACCAGAACAACAGTATATATATAGAATAGAATCTCCCACATTGCCCTTGGGCAAAAACTACAGAAGAAATGTTTTTCAGAGAAAATCTTAAGGTAAGTCACCTAAAGATATTTGGTTGTCCTGTATACATTCATATTTCCATGGAGAAAATAAAAAATCTAGATCCTTCAGGAAAGAAGGGATTTTTGTAGGATATAATGAGCAGTCAAAAGCTAAATGAATCTATATCCTAGGATACCATCAAATTGAACTTAGTCGAGAGGTCACATTTGACGAAGATAAAACCTTCAAAAAGTCAAAGAAAGATAAGGAAGATGAAGAGGAACAAGAAACTCCCAAAGCTACAGAAATTCCTAAACTAGTTAGGAATGAAGAAAGTCAGATACCTAAGGATCATGATATGATGGAACCTCAGAAACCAGAAGAATTACCCAGTGAAATGATTTCTCAAAAGAGAAAGAGTGCTTGGGCTCATGATATAATTGAAGAAGGAAAAAGGAATGGTTCCACACAAGGAACCATTAGAAAAAGGAAGAATCTAAATTCATACCCCATTTATATGGATTTGATGAGTAATCTAGTTGAGAAAGAACCAACATGTTTTGAGGAAGCAACAAAGCATAAGGAATGGTTTGATGCAATGGTCGAGGAATACCAATGCAAAATAAATAATGATGTGTGGGAAATAGTACCAAGACCAAAAGACAAGTTAGTGGTATCCTCGAAATGGATCTTCAAAATAAATCATTTTGCAGATGGTAGTATAGAAAATTACAATGCAAGATTCATAGCTAGAGGGTTCTACCAAAAGGAAGGAATTGAATATGAAGAGACCTTTGTTCTAGTAGCTGGGTACACTTCAATTAGAACTGTCCTTGGCTTAGTATCCAACAAGAAGTGGAAGTTACATCAGATGGATGTAAAGACAACCTTTCTAAATGGATTGATATAAGAAGAAGTTTATATTGAACATTCGCAAGGTTTCGAGACTGATGACCAGGAAGCTTATGTATGTAAACTTAAGAAAGCATTGTATGGGATAAAACAAGCACCCATAGCATGGTATGGAAGAATCAATGGATTCCTGATGAGTTTAGGCTTTACCAAAAGTAAGGTAGATTCTAACCTCTACTATACAGTTGAGGATGATGGGATTATGATACTACTACTATATGTGGATGACTTATTCTTGACAGGAGAAGATAATCCCATAAATGAATGCAAGAAGAATCTTGCTGCAGAATTTGAGATGAAATACCTTGGAGTGATGCACTACTTTCTAGATATTAAAGTATGGCGATATCTAGATGATATTTTCCTAAACCAAGGAAAATATACAGTGGAAATTCTAAAGAGGATTGGAATGTTAGATTGCAAGGCTATGACTACTCCGATGACAACAAATTTAAAATTATTGAATGATGATACTTTGGAAACTGTAGATGCCACTTTGTACAGGAAGATTATTGGTTCACTGATGTACTTAACCTATACAAGACCATATATGTGTTTTGATATAAACACACTAAGTCAGTACATGGTGGATCCCAAACATGTTCACTTGATAGGATCAAAACATGTGATGAGGTATCTAAAGGGAACTTTAGATTATGGGCTCAGATATGCATCAGATGGTGAGATCGAACTATATGGGTTCACAGACTCAGATTGGGAAGGAAGTGATAAAGATAGAAAGAGTACCTCATGATGTTGTTTTAGTTTGGGATCAAGCATGATCTCATGGTTCAATAGAAAGCATACCACTATTGCACTCAGTACAGCGGAAGCAGAATACATTGTAGCTTGTTCAACTTGTAGCGAAGTAGTATAGCTTCGAAATATGTTGGTAGGATTATTTCATGCAGAGATAGATGTTACTGATATCCTTTGTGATAATTAGAGTTGTATTAAGATGACATAAAATCTAGTATTTCATGATAAGTCAAAACATATTGAAGTAAGATATCACTATGATTCGGGACATGGTTAAAAAGGAGCCATAAAGCTCAAATATGTTCCTAAAGAGGAACAAGTAGAAGATGTGTTGACTAAGCCTATGGCTCATGTAAAGTTTGGATACTTTCGAGAGCGGCTTGGTGTAGTCCAAAAGGACCTCTCTCGAAAGAGGGAGTGATTGTAGATGGAAGAAGGATGCAATGGTGAGTAGCTTAGTCTAGAGTAGGGTAAGTCTGGATAGGATTGTTTGGCTCGAAAGGGTTAGTCAAACGAGGCCTATTGATCATAGGGAGGGATTAGTATGTTTGGCTATCTAAATTTAACCCAAGTGGGTTTGCAAGCTAGGACAAGGCTTGTTGGTCCCCAAGAAGATCCATCTGTCTAACTAGGCTTGTTGGCATGAAAGGGTTAGTAAGTTAGACAAAATGCCTAGATGGATCTACCAGAGAACTCACCGTGATGCTGCTTTGAGATAGTTAGAGAGAAGGATGGTTGTTACAATATTTCTATACTGTTGATTGTTGAGATGTTTACTTTCAGTAGTGTTATACTGATGATTACTTTAGTATTGTTATACTGATGATTGTTGAGATGTTTAGTTCAATATTTTTATACTCATGACTGCTGAGATGCTTGATTAAACATTGTTATGTTGATGATTGTTGAGATGTTTGGTTCAACATTGTTATGTTCATGATTGTTGATATGATTGATTCAGTACTGTTATACTGATGACTGAGATGTTTGGTTCAGTATTGTTATACTCATGGCTGTTGAGATGGTTGGTTCAGCATTGTCGTGCTGATGGTTTCAGTATTATTATACTAATGATTGTTCAGATGCTTGACTAATGATTGTCGAGATGATAGATGTAGAGGTGTTTGTTGAGATAGTTTCAGTGTTTTTACACTAGTTATTGATGATTGATTGTTGCGATAATTTCAGTATTCCTATACTGATGTGACAGGATCAATATTCTCATACTGATGATTGTTGATTGACGATATGATTGATAGTATCCCTATCTCGATATAGCAAATTCAGTATCCTCATACTAATAAGTTTATTTTAGTATCTCTATACGAATGATGATGTTTCAGTATCTACATACTGATGATGTAGATGATTATGTTTCAATATTCACATACTGAAGATCAAGATTATGATGTTTTCGGTATCTACATACTGAAAATGTAGATGATGATGTTACAGATGATGGTTCAATGTTTACACACTGAGGTTGGAAAGTTGACGATTCAGAAGATGTTCCAGTATTCACATATTGATACTATAGAATATGGTCCAGAAGATGAAGCAAAAGATGATGATTCAATACAAGATGATCCAAAACATGATTCATCATTCATATGTTGATGCTGCAAAAGATGATCCACAAGATGATAGAAGATGATTGAATAAAAATGATTAAATATTCACACACTAAGATTGCACAATATGATCCAGCTAAGATCGATGATGAGGGTGTATGATGATGTATCAAAAATTCCTATGACATATAGAGTCTCACCAGCCAGTTGTACAGTTGTAATAGTAGCAGTTGCTACTATGGTTTAATACCTTCCTAGTTAAGAGGGAGTGTTAAAATATTGTAACTTCAGAAGATATTCTATATGTATTGTATTCCTCCTTCTGGAGATGAGTTTGGTCTTGTTAGAATCATTGAAAGATACAATGTAAATATTTGGATGTAATTCGGCTCAATAGTACCCAAGTGTCAATATAATAAATGCTATTTGTGGTGTCGAGTTGGACAAGTTAGCCCAGACAATTAGGGAAGTCAACCCCACTAAGTTAGAGGTCAAATCAATAGAAGAATATAAATAGGGAGGCACTCCCCTTCATTTCTACTCACTCACTCATGTTGTTTTACAATAGAGAGAAGAACTAGTGCGCCAGGAAGAAGATAGAAGCGGTTGTTTTGGTTTACACTGCTCTGGTTGAGATCTATATTGAGGAAGTTTTGTGGGGTTTTCTCCCTTATGGTTTCCCCGAGGAAAATATTTGTGTTCTTGTGTTCTTGTTTTTTCTGTGCACGTTATTAATTCAATGATCTTCTAGTGATAATTTGTTTTAAGATATCATCTAAGAAAATTGATAAAACTTAACAATATTAACAATTATTATGATTTTTGTTGGATCTACCAACAAACCTTCCTTACAAACAATGTGCCCCAACAAAATCTTGATTGGCGAACAAAATATGCATTTCTTTGAATTCATTGTGATATGGTGTTGTAGACATTGCTCCAACATTACTCGCATATTTGCAAGATGATCCTTTACCATCCGATACATCGTCCAATCATCCATGTATACCTCCATAAATATGTGAATAAATTTCTTAAACGCAACAACTACGATCCTGAAGAATATCGTGGGTGTGGTCTTGAGTCCGAATGGCATCACAGTGTACTGAAAGCATCCCCACCCAGTCACAAAAGTAGTCTTATATCGATATTCCTTCGCAATCTTGATTTGATGATATCCTGAGAAGCCATCCATGAATGAGTAGATCTCATGACCACCTACTCCTTCTATTACTTCGCCAATAAATGGCGTAGGGAACAGATCATGAAGGAATGCATCATTTAGATTCTGGAGATCGACACAAATCCAAAATTCTCCTATATTTTTGTCTTGCATGACCATTGGACAATTCCACTTTGATTCTTCAACTAGTTCAATGATTCATGTGTCCAACATTGTATCAAGTTCAACCTTTGCTTGTTCCTTGTATCATGGATTCAAGTGATACAGAAGGTGTTTCACTAGCTTCACGTCTGGTTTCAATGAGATTTTCATCTCGCCCAGGTCACCAAGAATCCCTTTCATTTCAAAGAACTTGGTTGAAAACAAGTCCTGAAACTCAGGCAACAGATCGGTGATCTTCACCATAGTTTCTTCATCCCAATAATCTCCTATATTGGGGAACTTCGTTTCCTCTTTTGTCCCAATGTTGACCTTCCAAATCTTCAACGGTTGGTGAAATTTGTCTACCGGTATCTTAGGTGCTACGATCTTTCGAATTCCTTCAGACTCCGAACTATTGATGTTTCTTGGGTCATCCCCATCGCCAAGTCCTCCTGTTACATTGTAACACTCCATAATTGATCGCATCATTGGTACTTCGTGCAACTCCATAAGTAATGCAACTGGAACTATTTCCAATACAACATCGTGGATATGTTGTAATGCACTATGAATTAATGGATCGACATCCGCAAAACTGAATGCGTGACTAAAAGAGATCGCCAGTTCCTCCCAGGTCGTAATCTCTCTTTCCAACTCAATTGCTACATACCACTGTCATGAAATTTCATCTAATGTATGTATAAAATCATGTACCCATTCGTCCTATAGTCATGACAACCACATGGTATGACATGCAATCAAATGATCATTGGGATCATTTCGTCCATCATACCTTGCAGTAGGATAGTGTTTTGCTTTACCAAAGTGAACCTCCACCAACCTACGACACAATGACCACCCATTGATTGATTTCTTATGTGTCTCCCACCATCATGATGGAGTAGCCTTCAGTGCTTCCTCCAATGGCAATAGTATCTACGGTTCTAAGCTCTTATCTTATAATTCATCAATGAACTCAGGCAAATTCAGAAATACTTCATACATAGGTAGCTCAACAATATTTGTGGAAAACCAATGCAGTGACTGAGCAATATGCCCACACTTCTGAATTGACACCTCATGTAACCGATTTTGCCAATTTTCCAGCGCATCATTAGAATCCGATGATGTAGAGATTGAGCTTCACTACCCCAACTTTCTGTCTGCAGTGGGGTAGACATAATCCCCTGAAATTTTGTATGCATGGTCTTATCCTCCTACAACTTATTCCCTGACTGGTTCAACATACCTTCTACCTTCTCTTGGATCCATTGGGGCTATGACTATGATATCGCGGTTCTCAAAAGTCACTACTCGCTTCTTGAAGTTGATCACTACTGGGTTGTTGTTATCCCATGCAATATTGATCAATGTGGGATATGGAATGCCTTCATCAACAATCTCGATAACATCAAAATCGATGTATGTCTTCATTCCCTCGACTTCCACCCTTAAGTGTGGCACTCACTTAATTAGTGACACCCTGGCCTGGTTCACTAGTCATAGTTGTATATGGGACCAAACAACTATGGTGTCCCCATATTCTCTCATGTATTCTTTGTCAAAATGTTGACATCCAAGCCTAGATCCAAAATAACCGAATCCACGTCATAATCACCCATTTGTACATTCATCCTTATTTCCTTTCTGGTTTTCCTCTTATGCAGAGAATTCACAATAGAATCCTATAGAACTTTCTCAGGTTGATATAGAAGACTTGCAATATCGGCTAGTGCATCAGGATCTTTTTCTAGCGATAGAAAACATTCAAAGAAACTTTGCAGTGTACCATACTTCCACGATGGTCCTGCCAAAAGTGTTGAATAAAAAACAGGCGGCATTTCATAAATAAGAAACTTACTTGTATTTCTTATTTTGGTGTCTCGTGCGTCAAAGAGAGTATCCCTTTCAACGTCGACATGAATTTGCACCTTTTTCCTAATTTCCAAGCATACTTGTGGGATCGCTCCATCATATCCCATCGTCGCACATCCTCGAGTAATAAATCTAACATACGTATGTTGAGTTCTAGGTTCTGCTAAAATATTGCCTACTATTGGACCTTGGTTCTGATTTTGTGGTGGATTCATGGGTTGGTTCAAATTTCGGTTCACATTCTGATTTTGGTTTTGTAGTGGAGGAACATTCGTCTCCTGCAATTTTGCGATCGGTTGTGGGAAGTATTCAACCGTATGGTCTGCGGCAGTAGAACATGTACATTATGACTGTAGGTTTGGGAAATCTGTCTGATAATTCCCTAAGACCCCATAATTGTAGCATTGCACAGGTTCGTGACTTCGTCCTCCACCTTGTTGGCCTCTCTTCTCTTCTTTTCTACACATGTGGTTCAACAACAACATAATACCAACAAGACACCAAAATACATTGGCTCGACAGAGCAAGCTCTGTCAGCAATGCCCGCGAAGCAGGCACAGTCTCACCCAAGATATCTTTATGGGTAACTTCCATAACCATGTTTCCATAGTTGGAGAGGGATTCTAGTCCCTTAGGACGTGGCCAAGGCGCTAAAAAAAGGTGACTGTATGGAGTCTACTACTGTGTGACGAAGACACAACGATGAGTCGCAACTGACGCATGACACGAATTTACCATTGTGAGTCTACAACTGGTGCGATAGCGCAATGCATCTGATTCCTTGTACTCAATAGACATCATTCTACTCATGCCTTAACAACTGAATAATAAATTAGTACATAACATTTTAACAATTTTTTAATTCTTCATGCATCCACTGATTGTTCCTACTGCGATAATTATTCAAAAATAATTGTAATAATGCATAGTAAGCAAACATTCACATCAGCATTCATCATTAAACACACTCATCCACATAACACAGTAAATAACATGGAAACCCATTTGGGAAAAACCACCAAGGTGCTCTTCATCTGGCATGAGAATGGCTATAGCACCTTGTATCCTATGATATGCAAAATGTTATTTAGATATGTCTATTTGACTCAATATTTGCTCTCATGCTCTTTAGTTTATTCTCTATCTACTCCTATTTATCCACACACAGCCTAAATCGACTCTTCTACTTTTTATCTACACACTCAGCTACAGACTCCTTCTACTACTAATGGTCTGCACACACAGTTGGAAGATCTAAGGCTCAACAACCTTCTCCTTCTACCAGACTCTCTTCTGAGTCTTCTTTCTCTAACTCTTCTTTAACACTAACTAAGAACTGCATAAATTTTGAACAACAACCCTCTAATGAATGAATGACTCAAGCCAACCATTACACAGGTTGGGTTCCTCCTATATATAATATTTACAAGACCACGCAAGGTCGACTGGGTATAGCTCAATTATTACAGACTCAACAACCCAAAATATCTCTGGTTTACATCAATGTTGGGCCATACCTAGCTGTAGAATCCATACAAGACATTAAGCACGACCTTAACCAGCCATAGAAACGTCTTTCAGCTCATCTGTAATAGTCATAAATAGCCGCAAAACTGTCCTTCATCCTCCTATTGGCTCGCCCTTCTGCAGTCTTCCTTGACTTTCGTCTTCTAGCCTTAACTTCTCTACTTGCCTCTTCCACCGGCTCAGATCTATAATCCTTATTGCAGCATCCTCATTGCAACTTTCATTTTGCCTCTTTCTCCGTTGCACACATGTTTTTATCTTATTTGCATCGATTCCTTTCTAGCCTACTTTTCTCCTGTCACACACTCACTTTTCATCCTTTTGCTTGTGCATCTGCTTCTTCCTTGTGTACTTTTCCTGGCCCAATAGGCCCCCAACACTCACATGTGGCTTGTCCCGAGCCACTAAGTAAAAGGGCTCTCATCCGCAAAAATGGCCTGGCGTAAAACGTTTACCTACTTTGCAAAATCTATGCCTCTAGCACAGGACCAGGCTGCGTGGTGGGGCCAACCTTGTCCTATAACTCCTTCACCATTTGTTGCACCTTAGCAAATTCCTCTGTTACCTCCTCTTCATTTGTGTTCAACTTCTCTACATGGTCAGAATTGATTTGTTTCGATGGTCCTTCCTCTAACGACTATGCGACTTGCTGAAGTTTCTGCTGTACAGGCTAAAGAAGGCCTGTGAGCCAGTTTGCTTTTGATTAGTGTGTCTCAACCTCAGCTTCCCTAGTATGCTCTTGATCTCGAAGAGCCTGGAATTCCTGCTACATTTGCTTGATATCCGTGCTCTTAGTAACCTTTTCCTGAAGTGACAGTTTCTTTATTTCTGCCTTTGCAATGTTGATTTTCTCATTTGCCTCTCCCATGCTTTCCCTTATGTTTTCTTCAGTGTCATATTCTAGCAATGCTCCCCAGATTGTAGCGATGGATTCAACTGCCTTTGTGTAGAGTATTTATCCTTCTCTGATCTTCTCAGCAACCTCAGATGTTGCTCTTCTTCTCTCATTGAGGACCTCTAGAGATGTGCTTGACACCTCTAGAGATGTGCTGGACAAACACACAACTCACAAGATAGATCACACAATTTGCTAAGCAATTGAAGAATGAAACAATGCAAAAATGGCTTGCAGTTGTGAATGCTTTCATTAATAAAAAAGTAATTAGATAATAATTACAATGTAATACAATGGCTAAATAGCCACAAGCAATTCGAATCCACATGAGGAAATTCTAATTGATTAGAATCTACTTGACTGTAGGTAACTAAGACCTTGTCTAAATTATTATCGTAGGACTCAATAGTTAACTGACCTTGTCTAAATCACTATCGGAGTTCATCAAAGTTCTAAAACACAACTCAAGTGTCTAATTCATTGTTAACTAAGGCTAACTAACTGTGGTAGGTGAGGAATGCACCTCTCCTACATGCATCCATGCAAACCTAGTGCTAACTGACTATAGAGGACTAGAACTAAATGTAACTGACTCCTAACTAAGCTTGACCAGTCACCAACTCAAATCAACTGACCTTGGTTGGTATCGACACTCCTAGTGTCTCCTAAATTGTAGGGATTGATCTAGGAGGCTCCTAAACGGATGCATGCAAGTGTAATCAGTGGCAGTAGGCCTCAATTAGTGTTCCCCACACTTTAGTAACTGGAACATGTGCCCCAACTAGGCCAAGTGGACCCAATGGTGCTAGTGACTAAAAATAGACTGGATGGACTCCTGATTTAGACATGACTTCTGATTTAGACATATGACCAAATTGGACAAGGGAGGATTAATAATCCTAACACCCCCCCTAAATTCTAACTTGGACAATCTGTGGGCCCTGGTAACTAAGACCATGGGTCACCCATTACATCAAGTAAAGTAAAGTAACTGCTCAACACAAGGAGCTGGGGAAAAAACCACACGGGAAAAAATCCCCCCCTCTATCTAAGTAGATAGAATCTGGATTCAAGTTTGAAAACATTGCAAATATGTTGCTGCAACCTTCATCTCTGTGATGTAACGAAGCAGCATGAATGGTGTTCTGTGCATAGGTATTCTGGGGCATGGCATGTAGACTTCTCCTTCTTCTCCCAAAATGTTGATGGAAGGAAGGAGGAATGTAACCTTTGCATCTTTCTGGATAAAGAGGTGTATGATCCACTCTATTCTTCTAAAGGCACTATGACTGATCAAACCTTTCCATGTGACATCTTACATGCAATTTGTTGCATCTCTTTGAAGGAGGTAAGATTGCATACAATAGCGCAAGAATCTCTATCTTATGAATGTCAGATGGATTTCCAGTCATCTTCCTAGATTCCTTCTTGAAAGTAGGGACTGAATCTGAATCTGAATGAATCTTAATCTCATGAATTGACACAACTAGATCTGTAATACTATTGGAAACTAAAAAAAGAAGGAGATGGAATTTTTTTACCTTCCCTTTGAGAGTGCACTGGTTCTGAAAAATGCATGAAGTGTGAGAACTCATATGCCTTGGAGGCATGATTTGCAACACCATTCACTATGATGTTCCCAATAGACATATATGTGATCTCCACTGAGTCAGGACCAAAGATAACTCACTTTGGAGAGCCAGTATGAGTCATCTAGTATACAGATAATAGGCTTTAAGGTAGGGAGGGAACATAGAGCACATCTTTGAGTCTTCCATGTTCAAGCTTGATAGAGCCTTTCCCTTTGGTTTGAACTTTACTGTTATTTCCCAGTTGAATACTAGGACCATCGAAAAACTGTAAAGAAGAGAATGATTCTCTGGATGCAACCATATGATTGGAAGCTCCAAAATCAATGAGGAAGGCATGTGCTGTTGAGCAGATGGCCTTCAGTGCATGACCTCTTTCGAAATAATCTTCAGTGTCTTCTATGTGGTCAGCGTTCCTTGCACTAGCAGGTGTAGTAATGTTATGTTTCTTTAGAAGAAGAGTCATTTCATCAAGTTTTCTTCTCATACAAGATATTTCTGGATGAAATCCCCTTCCATAGTAGGAACAAAGTGTCTTTCCTTTTCCATTCTTCTTGCTTCTCTTTGAACCTGAAGGCTCGTTTGAATGCTTTTCCTTCACAGGAGACTTATCTCTTTGCTTCTATTTATCATTCACTACCTTAGGTCCTCCTGCAACCAGTTCTCGATATCTGGAAGATCGAATGATCCCCCATTTGGATCAACTTGTCATGCTCATGAGAGAGAGATTCAATGAAAGCATCAAGAGTGGGAATCTTCCAATTTGGAGTGGTGAGATTCACTGTTTGAAAATTTGATACAAAGACCGAGTAGTATGCACTGAGTTTTGAGAGAATGGCAAGGATGAGTTGATCATCCTCCTTCTCAACCTTGCATAGCTTCAACTGGAATATCAGGTTCTTGAATTTTGTGAAGAATTCATTCAATGTTTCGAAGCTGGATGGATGAAGAGAGATAAACTCATTCTCTAGTTGATGGACCCTCAGTTCATCCTACTTATCAAATAAGGAAGCAAGCCCATCCCAAATCTCCTTGGGACTCTTCAATCCTTTGATGAGAAAGAGAATATCTTGAGATATTGAGAGGCACAAGCATCCAAAGGCTTCATCAAGCCTATTCTAGTACTTTTCTTTGTCATAATTAAGAACTGACTCTACCTCTAACCCCATTATGAGTCTGTAGAGCTTCTTTGCGTGAAGTAGTGACTCCATGTCCTCCTTCCACTGGTGGTAGTTGAAGGAAGTCAACTACTCCATTGGATGGGCCATTTTGAATGCAGTGAAGAAGACAAAGTTGCTGTAGCAAATGCAGTGAGGAGAAAGAGCTGCTTGTAGTGAATGTAGTGAGAAGAGTTGATAACCTGTAAATCACACAATCAAACAGACAACATAAGGTCGATAGTTTGCACTTTTTGAATTTTCATCACACCCAGCATAGTTGATCAAGAAAGCTTGATCAACAATTCCTTTACTTGGGATATCAAGTGGTAAATTCTTTGCTTCTGGTGCAGTACTGGAAGGAGCAAATTTGCTAAAAAAAAATGATCCAACTGGAGATCTGAGGAGGTGAAGTTCCTTTTCCATAGAGGCTCTGATGCCACATTAAATTGAGCACATAGAGCTATGGACAAACACACAACTCACAATATAGATCACACAGTTTACTCAGCAATTGAAGAATGAAACAGTGCAAAAATGGCTTGCAGATGTGAATGATTTCATTAATCGAAAAAGTAATTAGATAATAATTACAATGTAATACAATGGCTAAATATCCACAAGAAATTCGAATCCACATGAGGAAATTCGAATTGATTAGACTCTACTTGACTGTAGGTAACTAAGACCTTGTCTAAATCATTATTAGAGGACTCAATAGTTAACTGACCTTGTCTAAATCATTATCGGAGTTCATCAAAGTTCTAAAACACAACTCAAGTGTCTAATTCAGTGTTAACTAAGGATAGCTGACTGTGGTAGGTGAGGAATGCACCTCTCCTGCATGCAACAATGCAAACCTAGTGTTAAATGAATGTAGAGGATTATAACTGAATGTAACTGACTCCTAACTGAGCTTGACTAGTCACCAACTAAACTCAACTGACCTTGGTTGGTATCGACACTCCCAATGGCTCCTAAATTGTAGGTATTGATCTAGAAGGCTCCTAAACTGATGCATGCAAGTGCAATCAGTGGCAATAGGCCTCAATTAGTGTTCCCCACGCTTTAGTAACTGGAACATGTGCCCCAATTAGGTCAAGTGGACCCAATGGTGCTAGTGACTAAAAATAGACTGGATGGACTCCCGATTTAGACATGACTCCTGATTTAGACATATGACCAAATTGGACAAGGGAGGATTAATAATCCTAACACCAAAGACAGCTTGGAGAAGTTGATATGGATGGTTTCAATCCCTTGCATGGCTACACCGAACTCGGGTGTTCCTACATCTATCACTTGCACCTGGATTTTTACCTTAATTGGCGACACTAGTTCTAGTGTGACTAGAGGGACATTTGGATCCATGCCATATGTCTTAGCCTCCACAGTGGCTTTGACCTCATTAATGGATTCTATCAATTTATTCAAGTGGTTCCCAACTTGGTCAGCAATGCTTACCTGCTTTGTGTTCAGAGTGGCAAGGATGTCTTGTGCGACTTTAGCGACAACATTTGCAAGCTCATGCACATCATCTTTAGTCAATGTGTTCATGCCAGATGTTTTTTCTGCTTTCCTTTTCTTGCACGGGTGATTTGGTCTTTGTTGCTGCGCTTGCACTTCTATTTGGATGTTTTCCTAAGTATGCATGCGCTTGGAGTCAGGATGATCTGAGCCATTCCTACTAGCACAATCAACTATTTCTTCTTCTTCTTGCAACTAATTTCCTTGATCATCACCTCCCTCATTTCCTTGGCCCATATCGTGGCCATCATTGTGGTCCATCGGTGGGTCTTCTTTGTTCAAGTGCTCAGGCAGTGGCTTTGCTAGTGGGTCGTGCCATTCCTCAGGAAACTCCTTAACAATGTCATCGACATCAGTGTTGGTGATCATGAACCCTGCATTGTGTGCTTGCTTCATTGGGTCGTTCTTGGGCTCCAAGATCATATTATGGGCACCATTGTGAAAATTGATAAAGGTTGCATACCTGTGCACTGTCGCAGTGCAGATTCTATGAGATCAGTGGACAACATCGTGTAGTGCCTCTATCTACAAAAATAACTTGATGTTGTTATCCTTTTTCCGATCTGTATGCTTCTTCTGGTCCCACAAGTTCTGGTACATTTCATCAAGGCACGACAGTGGGACACCCATCTGTATATAGTGTGGCTGGTTGGCCCACAGGGTGAAGGAGATCAAGATGAGCAGCCAGGAGTAATGAAATTTATAGGTGGGCTCTTCCTAGGCCTGCATGGCATCATCTATCAGCTCATTGAACAAACATCACGACCAATTGAAAATCCCACCTAGTGCGCACAGTTCTACGAGCTCGATTGTTCCCGTAGTGCATTGGTTGGGCCTCATCTTGTGTAGCAGCTTACAAGAGAGGAGATGGACAGAAAACCACATGCTGGCATCTTCAATGGGGCCAATTAGGAAACCCTATCTGCATGCTGAAGCTTATACTTTTGCTTCATCCTGGTGGTGTTTTTCTAGGCCAAATACACCGCGGGGTCTCCCCTTTCCTTAGGCAGACCCGTTATCGCAGCAATAAGGTCGACATTGACCGGGTATGGTCGATCAAGCCATAAAAATCCTTGATGGAAAAATAATAGAAGCTACTTCATGTATGTCTTGACATGTGGAATGTGGCTGAAATGCGGCATAAATAGCAGGAGCATCAATCATGCGTGGCCAACTCCTTCATCCCATTGCATTGGTCTAAGTACACGAGCTCCAATAGGGTCAGTCTGATCGGGGATCATGTAGTTTGATCTTTTCAATCCTGACTTCTATCGTGTGTCGAAGTCCTTGAAGCTCAACTTGACGAGCTTCTACATGATGCTCTTTGGCAAGGGGATGTTCTTAGGGATCCGCGGTGTGACCAAAGTTGTATTGGCCTTCTTTGGCAGCACAATATCCTCCGCGTTAGCTCTTCTTGGTGGGACATAGTAGGGGAATTTTTCATCGTCCTCCTCAGCATCTGGGCCTCTGCATGGTGGGGATTATTTATCCATGGTGTCTTCCTCTAGTGGGCCTTCTTCCATGGGTTCTTTCTAGTAGCGTCCGAAACGGCAGTATCCTTCAGTTTTCTGGTCGGTTTCTTCATTTGTAGTCTGAATGACCCTCCTGCTTGTTTCTCACCGACACGTCTTGTTGCCGCCTTTTCACACACCTGGATCACGTGGCAGAAATCTTCAAGCCACTCGGTGTGTCCTTGGGGGCAAGTCTCGAGTCAAGGCTGTCACCTTNACGTCTCAGTTCTTTGATCAACTACATGGTAGTAGTTGATGGTCTCTGAATTGGGTTCGAACTAGGGCATGAACTAGGGGTTAGAATATTAACAGGGGTGACCATAGGTTGAGGATAAGGTGGAGATCGAGGTGCGGTTAGGGGGACAGATGGTTTCCTGGTTAGTGACATCGGGTCAGTTTCTAGTTGCTGCTATGGTTGATTTACCTCTAGTGATTCTACTTATTATTTGTCAATTGGGAAACCTGAGATAATGGTTACGTCTAATAGCTCACTGTCACTAGGGATCTCAATGACCATGGGTGTTAGATAACTGAGTGACATACTTTTGTCTCTCTGATTGCTCGGCTCTGGTTCTCTCAACTCTGTGTGTGTGTGTAAAATATTGCTTGATGGTGAAGAATGGTACTTATATGCACCTCTACATCCTTCAGTCATCATTCAGTCGGTGGTCGATGTCTAATCGATCACATGGGATTTTTGACCAACACATTCCTGTATTAACTCTACTTACTTGAGCGTCGAGCTGTACCTGTCAGCACAGTTATGCCGAGGACGGTTGATGGGACCAAAAATTACGTCATCATTCTCCTTGTATCGCTTCGAATTTATGGCTCTTATCTGTCATTGTTGCTTTAATCTTTTCCAGATATCCTCTATTTAAATACGTGATTGTGGACATCCTGTCATTACCACCTTTCCATATGCTTTCCGCATTTTATTTTGTGTTCTTCTTTTTCTTGTGCTTCTGCATGCGTATGTCGTTTACGTGTGACATAACAAATTCCTTTCTCTCTCTTTTTTTTAATATCCACATGACGCGGACCTAGCCGGGTATGTCGCAGCCACTGTATTACGGTTTCAGGTGACTTCCATTCACCATTCCTGTAACGTATGTTCCATTGAGCTTCTATAACTTTACTACGCCCGCATCAGTAATGTGTGCAACCATATATGGTCCAAGCCAATGTGTCTTTATTTTACCCAGGTGTTTGAAAAACTTGTTGTCATACAACAATACAAGTCATCCGACTTTAAATGGCTTAACCCGGATATGGCAGTCATGCCATGCTTTCTATCTTTGCTTCTCCACAGCCTGATGATATACTGTGACGAAGTGTTCCTCTTCCATCTAAACAAGCTGCAACAACCTTTGCTCTACGACATCTCCGTTAGTAATCTATGTCAGCGCAGCAATTCGTAGGCTTGGCACAATGTAATCCATTGGTACAATAGCTTCTTGTCCATATACCAACCTGAATGGGGTATGTCTTGTCAGTCGCTTGCAAGTTATGCGATATGCCCATAGCACAACTGAAACTTTCTTATCCCAATCATCTCGGTGCACATTGCATACCTTAGCCAATGCATTCTCTAAAATCTTGTTGAAAGCTTCGACCGTTCCATTTGCCTGAGGATGATAGGGTGTTGTCTTCTTATGATGGATCTGGAATTCTGTAGTAAGCTCAGCAATAACTTTGTTAAAAAAATGTGTACCTTGGTCACTTAGGATAATCTTTGGACAGCCAAATCTAGTCACTACATTTTCAAACAAAAGCTTCGTCGCACTCGTAGCGGTGCAATCTTTAATAGGCATGGCTTCAACCCATCTACATAAATAGTATGTTGCGATGATAATATAGCATGTGCCAGTCCTCTTACCTGGTGGGATGATAGGTCCAATGAAATAAATGGCCCATTTATCAAATTCCTAGAGGGAAATCTATGGCACCAGTGGAATTTCGTCGCGGCGTGACGATTTTCCTGTTCTCTAGAAGATATCGCAATGTCGACAAAAACTCTTAGTATCCATATGTATGGTTGGCCACCATAATCCTGCTCGTAGCATTTTTCGAACAATTGCTTTTCCTGCATAGTGTCATCCTGCAACACCAGCATGTGCTTCGCTCATAACCCAAGATTTTTCATGTTCAAATACACAGTGGCGCAATATTTCATCCACACCTAGCTTATAATGGTGTCCAATGATCAATGTGAAGTTAGTTGCTCTGACGACCAATTGTTTCTTTTGGTTAGTGGAGGATCCCGGAGGTGCATAGCCTGTACTCAAGAAGTGTATGATAGCATTCAAATCTTCAAGGCTCGTTGGTTTTCCATCATGGTAACCACAAAAATTTGCACGTTAGGAAAGTTATCTTCAAGGCTCGTTGGTTCTTCACCGCTCTCTATCCTTGATAGGTGGTCTGGTCCAACATTTAGTTGACCAAGTTTAACAATGACCTCAAAATCGAACTCTTGAAACAGGAGAAGCCATCTACAGATATTCCCCCCCCAACACTGGCTTGTTGACTAGGTATTTCAGCGTTGAATGATTGGTGTACATTTGAAAATGTCCACCCAGTAAATAGTGTCAGAATTTCTAAAGTGCATAGACCATAGCAAGACCTTCCTTTTCTTTCGTCATGTAGTTATTTTCTGTTGTAGACAGTTTCCTTCATGTGAAATAAATAGGGTGGTCCAGTGCACCCTCTCCTGGTTGCGTTAGCACTATGCCAAGCACGATAGATGATTCGTCGACATGCACATGGAACTCCTTTTTCCAGTCTAGGAATACCAGTATTGGAGCAGTGGCCATTGCAGTCTTTAATTTATCCAAGCTTTCCTAGCACTCTATTGTCCACTGGAACTTTGCATCTTTCTTCAACAATCTCTCCATAGGTGCAGTGATCGCTACATATCCTTTGATGAAATTCCAGTAATAGCATGTATGTCCTAGCACTGATCTAAGTTGCGTAACTGATGTAGGTGGGGGTAGGTTGAGAATAATCGCAATCTTTGTTGGGTCGACCAAAATCCCTCTGCGGAATACGACGTGACCCAATAGTATACCAAATGGTGCATAGAAAATACATTTCTTTGAATTAAGTGCAATCTGATACTGGCGGCAATGGTCCAGCATCATGGAAGACTCTCGATATGGTCTCTTACTAGACCAAATAAAGTCCAATCATCAAAGTAGACCTCAAGAAATTTATGTATAAAATCTTTAAAAGCGGAAACTACTACTCTAGAAAAAATAGCAGGTGCATTCTTGAGTCCAAAGGGCATTACTGTATACTGATAACATCCCAATTTTGTGATGAAGGTCGTTTTGTGGCAATCCTCCTGGGCGATTTTGACTTGATGATAGATAGAGAATCCATCAGTGAATGAATACATCTCTTTTCCACCTACATTTTCAAGTACTTCATCTGTGAATGGTGTTGGGAATGGGTTGTGCAAGCATGCATCGTTCAACTTCCTCAATTCCACACAAATCCTAACTTTACCTATTGTCTTCTTATCCTGGATCAATATAGGGCTGATCCACTCTGATTCTTGAATATGTTCAATGATTCTTGCATCGAGCATGTGATCCAATTCCTTCTTTATCTTTTCCTTATATCTGGGGTTCATTCTGTATGGTCGTTGTCTGTTGGGTTTAGCATCTGGTCGTAGGAGTATTTTCATCTCCCTTAAATCTCCTACTATCCCCTTCATTTCTGAAAAATCAGTAGGGAATAGATCCTGATATTCATGCAGCAATTCTGTGATCTTTGCGACAACCTCTTCATCCCAATAATCTCCTATATTGGCAAACTTCAGGTTCACTAGTGAACCAATGTTTACTTTCTTGATTTTCAGCGGTTTTAGGAACTGGTCACTGGAAATGTCACTTCCTTCTATTGTGCATGTACCCTCTGACTACGGTATATTTATGTTAGTCGGGTCATTGTATGGATCTCCAGTTAGGTTGTAATAGACCATCCACTATTGGATGGTGGTATTGTTTTGGTGGGAATTTACCTCTATGATAGGGAGTTGAGAAAATATCTGGGCTTTGAATCTTTAAAGTGCAGCATCAACTGTAGGTTGCTCATTAGAAAACTCAAATGTGTGCACAAGTTGTTTGGCTATCTCTTCCCAGTCTTGAGTACCTTGTCACAACTCCATAGATGCATACAAGGTTATAGGTGTCATTTCCAATGTGTGAATGAAATGATGGAACCATTCCTATTGCGGGTATACTGCAAATATAGTGTGACACTGATTTATGTGCTTTGTAGGCCTCAACAACCCTATGTACCTATGACTTACAGTGACAACTTCTTCACCGAACTGGACTTCCATCAACCTTCTGCACTGCAATCATTCTATTATGAACTGCTTGTGTGTACCCCACCATTTGGTAGGCGTAGCCTTGAGTACATGATCAAATGCAGACAAGTGTTGCAATTCTATGACAAGACCTTCAAACTTGGTGAGAAATTCCACAAGGTTAGGTAATCCCTAATAGGTGGGTAGCTCTCTGTCCTCAACATCCACCCATTGCACAGACCTGGTAATCCTCTCACATCTCCTCATAGAGACCTCATGTAACCAATTTTGCTAGTTTTCTAAAGCTTCCCCTGAGTCAGATGTGCAGGAACTAGCACTCTTCCAGCTCAGGTTCCCATCTGCAATTGGATTAATGTAATATTCTTGCATGGCAGTGACATTGTAGATCTAGTTGAGATAGTCCCCCTATTAGTCATTATAGACAGGCTGAACATATCTTTGTCCTTCCATTGGATCAATGGGAGACACTACCCTCATTTCATTATCCTCGAATGAGAGTATCATTTTCTTGAAGTTGATGATGGTTTGATTGTCTATGGCCCAATCTATGCCTAGCAGTGTGAGATATGGATTTGTGTCATCAACAATGTTAATGAATTCAAATTCTGCAAATGTGCACAACCCTTCTATGTCGAGAGGGACTTGACTCAGTCTACCGATTGGGAGTACCTTCACCTGATTGGAAAGTAGTAGCTGGAAAAGAGACCAGTCCAAGCGCGACTTCCCCATACTTTCCCAATTTTTTCATGTCACTATATTGACATCAGACCCTAGGTCTAAAATGATATAGTCCATGTCATAATCTCCTATCTACGCAGTCATTCTTAACTCACAACCAGTTTTGAGCTTACTAACCTTTTCTGCAACCTTCTTCTGGAATATGTGCTGGAATCATTCAGGAATCTCCTTCACTTCTTCTGAAGTCGGCAACTCTTCTGGATTCACAAACTCTGGTTGCACGTCCATGAATACTTGCTTCTATTTTTGGACATCGAACGACACCTTCTTCTGTGTCGTCGGTCGTACTCGCGACCAAATTTGTTCTTGCGACATTTCCAGATCATCTCTGGTCGCAACACCTCCTCATGTTATGAATGCAATGATTAGCTCTCTTGGATCAGTGGCAATAATTTGGACATTTAAGTTAGCATTTGAATTTGGATTTGTATTTGGATTTTGCGCAAAAGTAGGACTTGTGATGCTCCTGGCCGTCCACTTCGCAATCAGCTGCGGACATTGCTCCACATTATGATCCCGTCCCTTGCAATATGAGCATGTATTTGTAGGCTCCAAGCAATGTTTGGCATAATGACCTAGCTGTCCATAGTTGTAGCATGTAACCTGACCTCTTCCTCTACCAAATCCTCCTCCACCTCCTCTTCCTCTGAATTTCCCACCACCCCTTCGCTGAAGGTGTGGTTGCTATGGGGGATACTAATTTTGTTGATATTACGGCTGATAGTGATTCTATTATGCGTATGGATGCTGTGGTGCATACTGAGGTTGATACTGGTTCTGATACCGATTAGGCAGGAACTGTGCAGGCTTATATGATGCTTGCGCAAGATAATCCTTATTCTTCCCATCATTCTTCATCAAGTAGGTGTCCATCGTCTTTTCCTTCAAGAACTGATATGATCTATAATCCTTCTCTTCATGCCCTACTGACTTGCAAAATTTACAAAACAAGTTCACTGGGGTACTCATAATCTTTTGCAGGTATAGGAATTCTTCATCGATATGTCCTCTAGACTAGCATATGTGACACCATGGTAGTCCATGGCCATTTACAGGGTTTGGTGCACCAGATGAGACATAATTCATGAAGGTCAGACAGTTATCCTTAGTGTGTTCCATTCTGCATTTTGTGCACCATAAGTCTTCATGGGATTCCTTACCCTTATTGAAGTCTTGAAGCAATATGGTTAGATTATCCAACTGTGACTGAATCTATACCATTCCTGTGGCACCATCACCAATTGGCGAGCCCTCCATCTTCATTGCCAATTCTAGCGCTTTCATATGCGACTCAATATTTTGTTGCATCAATGGCCCTTGGATGTGTGGTAACAATGCAACAATAAGCCACTCCTTATGTTGAAAATCCGACATATAGAAACTTACTTTGGCCATCAAAGTTTTAAATCGCTGGTCAAAGTCCCATACTGTTTCGGCCAATGCTTGCTTTATATCCTTGATCTCAATAATGGACTGCGACTCAGATTTAGGTTTTCTGAACTCAGATATCATTGTGTACATATCTCCTCAAGGGTCTTCTATGGTGCTCCTGACGGTACTATACAGTACTTCATAAACCAGTCTAGAGCACGCCCCCTTAGAGTCATGATCATTTGTGTTTTCTTTAGGTTTGCATTCTAAACTAAGAGAACCATCCAATCAGCTTCACATATGAACCAATGCTGCTCTAGATCCTCTGATCCATTGCCATTGAATGTGGGTAACCAAATATCTGTCGTAGCCATTGAGTTTGTGTCGGGGTTATCCAATGAAGGATTTAACAGGGGTGTTTCCTCTTGTGTGATAGTTGCAGTACTAGAACTATCAGTATTAATAACTCGCTCAGGATATGAGGCTCTAGACCTTACCTCGGGTGATGCCCCTGGTGTGATGTACTAGTTATGTCTTGACCTTAGTGTCTCGTCAGACTCTTCAGAGTCTTTTGCTCTTTCTAATATCGGGCTATAGTCCTCCTCTTCGTCATAAGATCCTTCGTACACTTGCGGCTGAAGTTCATGTTCGCTTTCCTCAAACAAACTAGGAGTTCATTGACCTTCCTCTATCTTTATCCTCTTTCCATATTTGAATCTCCTTCCACTCCAAAGGAATCCAGTCTCTAGTTCAGGATTTTTACTTCTTGGGAACATCTCAACTCACCATTTCCCATTTTCTTAATGGGTCATCTGCAACATAGCCTTCCTCCGTAGTACACGACTCAACTACTCTACTATAGGATACCCTTATTATAAACGAGCATCTTGATCCATGTACCGATAGATAACAAATATCTTCTTCGGGGTCATTGGAAAACTTTTATTTTAGGCTCACTATATGAGGTTATAGCCTCTACTGCAAACTCAGTAATATATCCTTGTAAAATGTTGTCAACCCAAAAATCAACAGCTCTAGAGATGGTGTTACTTACACTGGTTATCTTGCGCACCAACTGATCATTCCACTTGACTGTTTATATTTTCTGGAAGTTTGTCTGCTTTCTTTCCAATCTTGACAACCATTCATACAACACAATAGGAAAATATGCAAAGAATATCTCGTGGATATCAGAATATATGTACCGGCCTACCCAGTTCTCTGCACTCAATTGATATCCTGCCTTTCTTCTTGCGTGAATGCCAACGTCTTGGACTCCAGCCAGTCCACTATTTTGTTATTTGTCAGATGCCACAACATGTCCCTCGACTCCAATAGTTGGTCCGAACAGCAGAACAATTTGTTGGCCTCTCTTCTCTTCTTGTCTAGACCCGCAATTCAACAACAACATAATACCAACAAGACACCAAAATACATCGACCCGAAAGAGTAAGATCTGTCATCAACGCCCATGAAGCAGTAGCAGTCTCACCCGAGATATCTTTATGGGTAACTACTAGAACCATGTTTCCATAGTTGGCGAGGGATTCTAGTCCCTTGGCACACGGTGAAGCAGCTCAACAAAGGCGACTAGATGGAGTCTACCACTACGCGATGACAACACAATGCTGAGTCGCGATTAGCGCGTGACATGACTTTACCATTGTGACTCTATAATTGGTGCGACAATGTGATGCATATGATTCCTTGTACTCAACATACATCGTGCTACTCATGCCTTAACTTAACAACTAAATCATAAATCCATACATAACATTCTAACATTGTTTTAATTCTTCATGCATCCATTGATTGTTCCTACCGCAATAATTATTCAACACTAACTGTAATAATGCATAGTAAGCAAACATTCACATAAACATTCATCATTAAACACATTCATCCACATAGCATAATAAATAACATGGAAACCCATCTGGGAAAAACCACCAAGGTGCTCTTCATCTGGAATGAGAATGGTTTATAGCACCTTGCAGCCTACGATATGCAGACTATTCTTTAGATATGTCTATTTGACTCAATATTTTCTCTCATGCTCTTTGGTTTATTCTCTGTCTACTCCTACTGATCCACACACAGCCTGGATCGACTCTTCTACTTACTATCTGCGCACTCAGTTGCAGACTCCTTCTACTATTAATGGTCTACGCACACAACTGCAAGATCCATAGCTCAACAACCTTCTCCTTCTACCAGAATCTCCTCTGAGTCTTCTTTCTCTAACTCTTTCTCTAATGCTAAATAAGAACTACATAAGTTTTGAACAACCTACCTCTAATGAATGAACGACTCAAGCCAACCCTTACACAGGTCGGGTTCCTCCTATATATAATATTTGCAAGACCATGCAGGGTTGACTGGGTACATCTTAGTTATTACAGAATCAACAACCCAAAATATCTTTGGTTTACATCAATGTTGGCCCATACCTAGCTATAGAAGCCCTGTAAGACATTAACCATGGCCTTAAATAACCGCATAAACGTCTTTTAGCTTGTCTGTACCAGTCATAAATAGCCACAAAATTGTCCTTCCTCCTCCTGCTGGCTCGCCCTTCTGTAGTATTCCTTGAATTTCGTCTTCCATCCTTAACTTCTCTACCTATCTCTTCCATCGACTCAGATCTGTCTTCCTTATTGCAGCATCATCGTCGCAACTTTCCTTCTGCCTCTTTCTCCGTCGCGCGCATGTTTTTATCTTATTTGCGTTGATTCCTTATTAGCCTACTTTTCTCCTATCATGAGCTCACTTTTCATCATTTTGCTTGTGCATTTGCTTCTTCCTTGTGTACTTTTCCTAGCCCAACACACCTGTACCAAAACATCCATTTTGTGCTCCTTGGAGTCCTCCATGGAAGCATCATTGTTGTTGATACTGTGGTTGATTAAATTGCTTCTGTTTTAGGGGATTTTGTTGTGGCGGAGCAAACTACGGTCCAACGTAGTGTGGCTACTGCGAAGCATACTACATCTGATTATGCTATGTCTGCGTCAGATAAAATTGTAGTGGTGGTACAAACTGCGGTTTTTTCTATACAAACTACTGTTACAGCTACTGTGGTGGCTGTCTCTCCGTCGATCGGTGCTCTTCTCCTTTCATATAATATGTATTCATTGCCCTTTATAAGAGAAAGTAGTATTCCTGACAATCCTTGTCTTCATGAAAAATGAAACGACAAAAAGTACAAAACACATTCATAGGCTTAGATACCATCTTCTGAAGATACACACATTCCTCATGTTGATGTACATGAGTTTGACAGATTTGACACCATCGGAAGCCACCTTGATTTAGCTAATTTGGAGCTCCCGACAATAAGTAATTACGAAAGTCTGGGAATTGATCCTTATGATGTCCCTCTCTGTGTGACATCGAGTACACGATACTTCCTCATGAAGCTCTTTTCCCTTCTTGATATCTTGTAATTGGATCGTCATATTCTCTAGTTGCGATTGGATCTGATTCATGCTAGCTCCCGTTTCGCCGACTAGTGAAGCTTCCAACTTCATTGCAATCTCCATTTCCTCGCTTTGTGTTGTTATATTATGTTGCAATAACGACATTCAGATATGTTTTACTAACACGATGATGAACCACTCTTTATTTTATGCATCGCTCATTCTGAAACTGACTTTTTCCATCAACGTCTTGAATCCATGATCAAAATTCCAGACTGATTTGTTTGGATATTGATTGATTTCTTTCAGTTCCATGATATATTGCGACTCTAATTTGGGTTTCCTAAATTCTTCAATAAATCTGGTTCTAATTTCTGCTAGATTCTTCTGTTGGTTCCTTTTTGGAACTTGCATGAACTTCATGTACCAGTCTAATGCGCTACCTCGAAATTTTTTTGCTAACTGACCCTTCTTAATATCTTCATCTTAGACTTGCTTCATAGTCCATACCGCTTCGTAGAGAAACCAATATTCTTCAGGATCCTCGGTCTTGTTCCCTGGAACAAAGGTAATTTCACATCATCTCCCTCCATCTTGGGCCTTCTTACCATGTTCACTTATCCGGTACTTATTAGTGTGTTGATGACACACCGAGAAATTTGGTGTCGAGCTAGTGTTTCTTCCTGACTGTGGCATAGTGTGTGGAGGTGTAGGTACGTTGTTTCTCTGAGTTGGTATTTCCTTGGGATCGAGCGTAGCTTGGTCTTCTCCTTCATCGTTGTAGGGTCTCTTAGTCCCTTGTGATCTTCTCTTGTAGCTTCTTATTCCAGTCGGAGCAGGACTCTCCTTACTCCTCTACCTCTTCTCTCGTCGAAACCTTACCCCACTTCGTAGAATACCACACTCTTCTTTGAATTCCCTCACAGTTTTGTCGTAACTCCCATTCATCTACCCCGTATCATTTCGTCCAACCCTCATCTCTGCAGTACCCTCAATCTTTGCACACCATATATTTACTCGTCGAATTTCATCTTCAATATTCCCTTTTGACAGATAATCATTTTTATCCACAATTGCAAATACAATAGAAACCTACCTTTTGGTCCTTTGAAGAATTCCCTTTTTGAGTCGCTATAAGACATGACTATTTCAGTCGTGAACTCAATGATGTACCCTTCTAAGATACTGTCGAGCCACACTTTGATGACCCTCGATGCTCTGTTTTCTGCCTCCTTCAGTTTTTGGATCAGTTCTTGGGTCCAACAAGTAGGTTCACCTCCTCTGTCAAAAATGCACATTGGTTTCATGGAAATCTCCCTCTCGTTCCACTCATACACTATCCCAATTAATTATATGATATTGACCAGCAACATATTTTTTTAACAAAGAATATGGAAAACATCATGAATTCTTAAATAAGGAGGTAAGACCAATTGATAAGCTAAAGTCCCTATTCTAGTCAGACTTACAAAAGGTCCCACATATCTGGGTGCCAACTTAGCATAAATTCCCTATCTTAGCTTGCTCTTCTTTGGTTTTATCCTCGGGAATACATGTTCTCCTATTTTATACTCTTTATTTGTTTGTTTCGTGTTTGCACAACTTTTATGTCTGTCTTGGGTTGTTCTTAAGTATTGTTTTATTTGTTGTACAATTTCCTCCATTTGTGCTAACATATATGGCCCTAAATCCAATCTATCCTCCAAGTTACCCCAACTTAGAGGAACCTTACACCTCCTAGCATACATCACCTCAAAAATACTCATTTTGAGAGATGTTTGGTAGTTGTCGTTATATGAAAATTATACCATGTGAATATAATCCTCCCACTTACTTGGTTGATTCATCACATACATTCTCAACATGTCTTCCAAGACCTAATTCACTCATTCGGTCTGTTCATCAGTTTGAGGGTGATAAGATGTGCTAAAGTTCAGTTTCGTATCCATACCTTTAAATAATGACATCCAAAACTTGGAATTAAATTTAGCCTCACGATCCATGATCACTATCTTAGGTATACCATGCAATCTAAAAATTTCCTTCATAAAGATATCAGCTATATTAACAGCTTTATAAGTTGACTTTGTCGGTATCAAATGGGATTCTTTACTTAATTTATCCACTACAACCATAATGGAGTCATTATGTTTCTTTGTCCTTAGTAATCCTGTAATAAAATCCATAGTTATAGTTTCCCACTTCCACTCAAGTATAGGTATAGGTTGTGATAAACCAATTGGATGTTGGTGAATGGCCTTAACATGTTGACAAGTAAAACATCGAGCCACATATTCAATTGCTTCTCTTTTCATATTTGGCCAATAAAAGTATCTCCTTAATGTTGTTATAAATTTCAGATATCCAGGGTGTCCTACATACTGATTATCATGCAATTCTTTAAAGATAAGTTGCTTTACACTGTACTAGTTAGGCACATAAATTCTGTTTTTGAAAAATAAAAATCCTCCTGCATCAATCTGATACAGATTTTCATCCATTCCAAGATTTTTCTGATTACATTTTTCCATCCAATTCCCATACTGCTCAACATTGATTGATGCTTCTTTCAACAGAGTTTTGAATTCAGATTCATAGTTATTAATCAGTACTATATGTAATTGATGTTGATGTCAACTTAAAGCATCTGCTACAATGTTTTCCTTTCCTCTTATGTGTTTAATTTCAAAGTCATATTCACTCAAGAATGCAAGCCACCTGGCTTGTTGAGAATTTAATGTTTTTTTATCAAATAATTATTTTAACCCAATATTATCTGTTAATAACAGAAATTTATTTTCTATTAAGTAATGCCGCCAGATTTTAAGGGCATGAATGATAGATTCCAACTCCAAATCATGTACTACATAGTTTTTCTCATGTTCCTTTAGTTTCTGTGATTCATAACAAATTACATTATCTTCTTGAGTTAACACCCCTCCTAGTCCTTCTTTACTTGCATCAGTGCCTACTACGAAGTCCTTACTTGGATCAACAAATTTTAGTACTGGTGTGTTGTCAATAATTGTTTTAGTTTCTCAAAACTATCTTGACACTGTTGGTTACATACAAATATTGCACTTTTCTTTTGTAAAGCGGTTACAGGATGAGCAATTTTGGAAAATTTTTCTATGAATCTCGGATAATAACCTGTTAACCCGATAAAAGATCTTATATCATGTACATATTTTGGTGCAGTCCATTCCAATATAGCCTTGATTTTTTTCGGATCAACCGCTATTCCCTTTTCTGAAATGACATGTCCCAAGTACTGTACCTTTTTCTTATAAAGGTCACACTTACTCATATTTGCATATAACTCATGCTCCCTTAATGTCTCAAAAACTTCTTTAAGTTCCCTTCATGATCCACCTCATTCTTAGAATATACTAGAATATCATCAATGAATACCAACACAAATTTATTCAACACATTATTCATTGTATTCATAAATGTTGCAGGAGCATTCATTAGTGCAAATGGGATTACCACAAATTCGTAGTGCATGTATCTTGTTCGAAAAGAAGTTTTATGAATGTCCTCATCTTTAACCCGTACTTGATGGTATCTCGATCTCATATCAATTTTAGAAATTGTTTTTGCTCCACTGATCTGGTCAAACAGATCATCTATTCTTGGAAAAGGGTATTTATTTTTAATCACCATCTTGTTTAACTATTGATAATCTATTCACATTCAGAAATTTCCATCTTTCTTCTTAATAAACAACACAGGGGCTCCGCAGGGAGAAACACTAGGCCAAATATACCCCTTGTCCAATCATTCGTGTATCTGCATTCTTAACTCTATTAGTTATGGGGTAGTCATACAATAGGGAGTTCATGATACTGTTGCTGCACCTGGCACCGGATCTATGGTAAAATCTAAATCTCATTTAGGTGGAAATCCAGGTATTTCCTGAGGGAATACATCTTGATATTCCCTTAAAATAGGCAACTATTCCATTACTGTTTTTTTATTTTTCAGGTTCTATTTATTTAAACTTGATGGTATACAGTTGACACCCTTTTCTAAGGCATTTTTTTAATTGTAAAGCATAAATTTTTCGTGTGGATATAGGTCTGTAAATTCCTTTTACGATATGATTTTTACCTTCCATATCCAAACAATCAACAATGGCTGTATGAGCTTCCAACCAATCCATACTTGTCAAAATATCAAAAGAACCCAATGGAAGTATATTCAGATTTACTGTAGTGCCCATACCATTGAAACTTAATCTACAATCCTTAACTATTTCAGTAACTTTTCTTTCCATTCGTGTCGCTAACTATACCAACCATGCATTTTTTTCTTTTTTCTTTACTAAGTTTACATTTTTCAGTATTCTTGGGGAAATGAAGCTTAAGCTAGCGCCATAATCAATGAGTATAGAAACAAATGTATTTGAGATTTTACCTTCTACTTCCAGCAAAGCAGATTGATGATTCGCTTGCCTATCCTCCAAAGCATCATTAATTCTTGGTATATTCCTAGCTATATCATTGACCATAGAAGCTTCCTGCAACATATTTATAGGATCCATTTTTCTATTAGGATTATGAGGACAATTTATATATAGGTGAGGTCCATTACAACCCCAACATTTAACTTCTTTAGCAGTGTTGTTCCACCCACCATTGGAATTACTATTACCTTTTACTCCATTGCTGACATTTGCACCTTGCTTACTGTAATTATTATCAGTATTGCTTCTTTCTCCTTTCCTAAAAGGTGATGGTTTAAATCCATTTTTACGCCAATCCATATTCTCATTCTTCTTAATTTGCCAATTTTTAGTTATTTCTGATCTTTGTTTAAACAAATGATAACACAATTTAGCCTTTTTGATTGCCTCATCCATGTTCTTAGGAATCTCAAACTCATTCTTTTCCTTATAAGTTGGAGGTAAACAACTGATCAATTTATAAACCTTAGCTTTCTCCTCCTTCAAATAAGGTATATATCGTTGTAAATTCACAAACTTGGTTACAAATTCATCCATGGTTAAAGTGCATAATCGTAGATCATTGAATTCATTAGCTTTCTCGTCATAATATTGTTCTGACATGTAAATTTTTTAAATAACTTTAAAAAAAAATTCCAACTCAACTCTTTACTGCTTATATTATTTACACTTTTGGCCTCCTGCCACCACAATGCAGCTTTTCCACTTAGTTGAAAGATGGCTAAGCATTCTCATCATACCTATACACTTGGAAATACCTTTTAATATTGAGTAAGCAAGATTCAACTGCCTCTTCTGATTCTCCATGAAATGTCGGGGGTTTTAACTTTTTAAATTCTTCTTCCAGTTCTACAGAATGTTCTGTTTTTTTTCCAGTTTTTATCTCTTTATCTTTCCTTAAGTATTGTATATTCTCAAGAATTTTTTCAGTAGTTTCTTTGCTATTTTTTTCATGTACCACACATTTCCTTTTCTTCCTAGTACTACAAGGGTTTTGACCATTATTCTTATGTGGTTCCGTTAAAATTTTGAGAATGAGCTCATTTATCTCGTCTTGATATGATTTAGCGTTCATAAGTTTAAGGTTATCTTCTTCAAGAATTTCCATATCTGCTTTCAAACTCCTCATTTTTTTCAACATATCTGACTGTATGTATGCATTACGCTTGGTTCCCAGTTCAACAAAGAGATTTGCATTCTCTAGAGTTGGCATTTCTTCTGGTACATATTCCTCGCCCATATTCTGCTCGGGTTCTTCCATTATTTGTTTGCGTGTAACAATATGTATTCTTTTGTTATTTATAGATAATTGTATTCAATGTTTTTAATGTTTAAGGATGTAATGTGCCATCAAGTCACAATTTTATAAACCTAGCTCTCATACCATTTTGTAACATACCACAACTTAAACAATTTTTTTTTAAATGTATTTGTTAAAAGTTGATCATCCTTGACATTTTAAACTTTACTATGCAGCACCATGAAGGGTTTGAGAAATTAATTCCTCAGTATAACAAAATTTAAGCAGGAAATAAAGTTAGGCCTCAATTTTCCAGCAATCTAGTACGAGAGATACAGAAAGGATTCATTGTTTTAAAGCACTAAACTTAGCATAAATGCTAACCCTTATTTCTACTCCAGTTTCTCCATCCAAGACTAAACAACAACCAAGAAGGGGCTATATAAGTCCTTACCCTAGAAAATGAAACCTACTAAGTGTAAAAGGGTCCAATATTATGATCCTCGACTCAACTTTTGGCAAAGGCATGTGGGATGTTAATTTAATTAGTTTGAATAAACTTTCAAGTAAAAGAGTGCAATAAACTGACAACATTTGATCATGCGGTATAGCTCGCAAGAAATATTATTGGGGTTGAATTTAATGCTACGATATCCAAACCTGTCCTATTCTCTTGTGAAACTCCCAACGAGTCGTAGACTTGGTTTATCGAGTTGCTCCATCCTTCGACTATCGTATGGTATGGCAGAGAGACTAGAATTGATGCTGAAAGATGCAGTGTTGAAGGTTACAATTCTTTTTTAGTATCAGCTATGAATTTTTTCATAGGATTTGTAGACATTCTCTACATAATCTATTTACGCAGAAGTTTTTACTGTATGGACAACATCTACTTCTTACCCTCCAGGTAACGTAGTCATACTAGTTCTTCCCGAGTTTTGTAATTTGATTTGAAAGGGTATGATTCAGTAACTAATATCATTCGACCTATGTGTTGTTTAGTCTTTATTCTACTTTTCTGGTTTAGATTTTAAATATTTTATCTCTAGTTGATCTGTTTACGATTATGTTTGATGAACCTTGGTCATGCTTTGTTTTCATTATATTTGGCTCTTTTTAGTTTGACGTTGGAGATACAAATAAATGCATATGTGTAAAGATTATATTCTTCTAAAATATTTTAAAAAACTTCTTGGTTATTCCATTAGTCTTAAATGGTAGCGTAAAGAATGTTTATTGGAAATTTTACATCTCATTTACCAATGCAGAGAACTATGTTTCATTTCTCTATAATACACTTCTAGTAAGGGTTTCACTAATATTATATAGAATGAGTATTGAGGTAAATTGATTAGATATTATTATTTAATCTAAGGTCTATAATCAATTCTGGTTTATCAAACCCCAAGGGAGATGTTTATATATAAAAATAAACATTCAAAAATTTAATATAAATGCACTTATATAGATATACAAATATTTAACCCTAACACAACATATACTTTAAAGAATTACACTGTTAAAATGATTTATATATTCATACTGCAATTAATGAAACATTAACCCTAACTCAAAAGATATTTCTTAAAATTATTAGAGCACTGGAAATAATTCCCATATCAAGATTCATACAGAGAAATAGAAGAAACAATTAGAGAACATATCTGGAAATTGTATTTTTAACAACCACAAACCACCCTATCGTAGGAATCTGCAGCAAAATTGTTTTCCTGATTCCACCCCCTTTCCCAAACTATTGGGTTTAAAATAGTACTTGTACAGCCTCAAGTCACCGCCGGTAACTTATATGGAGTAATTCATTCCAAAACCTAGCATTCTCATATGCTTCTCCCGTGGTTCTAGAACAAAGCCTAACAAGGCTTCTGATGCTCTCTAACAGCTCTGGCCATATCAATGGTACAATTTTTTAGAGCCTTCACCTCTGGTGATCACTAACAACTCTTTTCTTTTATTTCCTTTCTCTTCCTTTGCCTAGGACTTTTATATCAAATAACTAACTCCCTAAAGTACTGGCCACTTGTCTCTTTAGAGAATGTTGAGGTTTAATAACTACTTTTAACCTCCTATCAATTTATTGTGCAGCTATTAAAACTTCCAATTTCCAGTTATGTATAGAATTCAAATTTACTTGTTTCTTTCAAAGTAAATAACAATAACAAAAATATCCAAAATTAACTAGAGGGTATTATAATCCTCCCCTCCTAAAAACCTTGCACTGTCCTTGGTGCTTAATCAATATCATTAAAGTTCTGAAATATAGCAGGATAATTATGTCTCATAATTTTCTCACTTTTCTAGGTAGCTTCTTCTTCTAAATAATGTTTCCATTGTACTTTCTCTTGTACAATAATCTGCTTCCGAAGTTGTATTTCTCTTCTATCAAGAATGCACATTGGTTCCGTGTGGAAATATTCCTTTGGTTCCACCTGCACATTATCCCAATTAATTATATGAGATTGATCATCAACATATTTTTTTAACAAAGAAATATGGAAAACATCATGAATTCTTAAATAAGGAGGTAAGGCCAATTGATAAGTTACATGCCTTATTGTAGCCAGAATTTCAAAAGGTCCCACATATCTGGGTGCCAACGTAGCATAAAGTCCTGATTTTAGATTGTTCTCCTTTGGTTTGACCCTCATGAATACATGTTCTCCTACTTTATACTCTTTAGGTGTTCGTTTCTTGTCTTCATAACTTTCCTGTTTGTCTTGGGTCATTTTTAAGTTTTTTTATTTGTCGTACCTTTTCCTCCATTTGTGCTAACATATCTGGCCCTAAAGCCAATCTATCCTCCAATTTACCACAACTTAAAGGCACTTTACACCTCCTACCATACAACACCTCAAAAGGACTCATTTTCAGAGATGCTTGGTAGTTGTTGTTATATGTAAATTCTACCAGGTGAATATAATCCTCCCACTTACTTGGTTGATTCATCATATACATTCTCAACATGTCTTCGAAGACATAATTCACTCGTTTAGTCTGCCCATCAGTTTGAGGGTGATAAGTTGTGCTAAAGTTTAGTTTTGTATCCATACCTTTAAATAATGACATCCAAAACCTTGAAGTAAATTTAGCATCACGATCCGTAATCACTATCTTAGGTATACCATGCAATCTGGATATTTCCTTCATAAAGATATCAGCTATATTAACAGCTTTATAAGTTTACTTTATTGGTATTAAATGGGTTGATTTACTTAATTTATCCACTACAACCATAATGGATTCATTCTATTTCTTTGTCCTTGGTAATCCTGTAATAAAATCCATAGTTATAGTTTCCCACTTCCACTCAGGTATAGATATAGGTTGCATTAAACCAGCTGGATGTTGGTGAATGGCCTTACCCTGTTGACAAGTAAAACATCGATCCACATATTCAGCTGCTTCTCTTTTCATATTTGGCCAATAAAAGTCTCTTAATGTTGTTATAAATTTTTGATATCCAGAGTGTCCTACATACGGATTATCATGCAATTATTTAAAGATAACCAGCTTTACTTTTGTACTGGTTAGGCACATAAATTCTGTTTTTGAAACGTAAAAATACTTCTGCATCAATCTGATACGGATTTTCATCTATTCCAAGATTTTTTTCATTACATTTTCCCATCCAATTCCCATACTTCTCATCATTGACTTATGCTTCTTTTAACAGAGTTTTGAATTCAGATTTGTAGTTACTAATCAGTACTGTACGTAATTGATGTTGTTGTCAGCTTAAAGCTGCTAAAATGTTTTCCTTTCCTCGTATGTGTTTATGTTCAAATTCATATTCACTCAAGAATGAAATCCACCTGGCTTATCGGGAATTTAATTTTTTTATTATCAAATAAGTATTTTAACCCAATATTATCTATTAATAACAAAAAAATATTTCCTATTAAGTAATGCCACCGGATTTTAAGGGCATGAATTATAGCTTCCAACTCCAAATCATGTACTACATAATTTTTCTCATGTTCCTTTAGTTTCTTTGATTCATAACAAATTACATGACCTTGTTGATTTAAGACCCCTCATATCCCTTCTTTAATTGCATCAGTGCTTCTTTACTTGCATCAGTGCATACTACAAAGACCTTACTTGGATCAACAATTTTTCAGTACTGGTATTGTTGTTAATAATTTTTTTAGTTTCTCAAAACTATATTGACACTGTTGGTTCCATACAAATCTAACACTTTTCTTTTGTAAATTGGTTATAGGATGAGCAATTTTGGAAAAAAACTCTATGAATATGCAATAATAACCTGTTAACCCCATAAAAGATTTTATATCGTGTACATATTTTGGTGCAGGCCATTCTAATATAGCCTTGATTTTTGTTGGATCAACCGCTATTCCCTTTTCTGAAATGACATGTCTCAAGTATTGTACCTCTTTCTTATAAAAGTCACACTTACTCAACTTTGCATATAACTGATGTTCCCTTAAGGTCTCCATAACATTATTTAAGTGTCCTTTATGCTCCACCTCATTCTTAGAATATACCAGAATATCATCAATGAATACCAACACAAATTTATCCAAAAATTTATTCGACACATTATTCATCATATTCATAAATGTTGCAGGAGCATTCGTCAGCCCAAATGGCATTACAACAAATTCGTAGTGTCGATATCTTGTTCAAAAAGTAGTTTTATGAATGTCCTCATCTTTAACTCGTACCTGATGGTATCCATATCTCGGATCAATTTTAGAAAAAAAAAATTGCTCTATCGATTTGGTCAAACAGATCATCTATTCTTGGAAAAGGTTATTTATTTTTAATCATCATCTTGTTTAATTGTCAATAATATATGCACATTCCGAAATTTCCATCTTTCTTCTTAACGAACAACACAAGTGCTCCCTAGGGCGAAACACTAGGCCGAATATACCCCTTGTCCAATAATTCCTGTATCTGCATTCTTAAATCTGTTAGTTCTGGCATAGTCATATGATTGAGAGATCATGATACCGGTGCTGCAACTGGGACCAGATCTATGGTAAAATCTAAATATCATTTAGGTGGCAATCCAGGTGTTTCCTCAGGGAATACATCCTGAAATTCCTTTAAAATAGGAAACTGTTCCATTGTTGATTTTGTTTTTTCAAGTTTTGTTTATTTAAACTTGATGGTATACAGTTGACACCCTTTTATAAGGCATTTTTTTAGTTGTAAAGTAAAAAATTTGTCGTGTGGATATAGGTATGTAAATTCCTTTTACGGTATGGATTTTACCTTCCTTATCCAAACAATCAAAGCTTTTATGTAAACAATCAATAATCATGCTCTTGATCTTCCAACTAGTCCATACCTATCAAAATATCATAAGAACCTAATGGAAGTATATTCAGATTTACTATAGTGTCCATACCATTGAAACTTATTATGCACTCCTTAACTATTTCAGTAGCTTTTCTTTTCATTCTTGTTGCTAACTGTACCAACCATGCATTCTTTTGTTTTTCTTTACTAAGTTTACAGTTTTCAAGTATTCTTGGGGAAATGTAGCTTAATCTAGCACCATAATCAATGAGTATAGAAATAGATGTATTTGATATTTTACCTTCTACTTCCAGCATAGTAGATTGATGATCCGCTTGTCTATCCTCCGAAGAGCATTAATTCTTGGTATATTTCTAGCTATATCATTGACGCTAGAAGCTTCCTACATCATATTTACAGGAGCAATTTTTCTATTGGGATTATGAGGAAAATTTCTATATAGGTGAGGTCCATTACAACCCCAACATTTAACTTCTTTCGTAGTGTTGTTGCACCCACCATTGGAATTACCAGTACCTTTTACTCCGCTGCTGACATTTGCACCTTGTTTACTGTAATTATTATCAGTCCTTTCCTAAAAGGTGATGGTTTAAATCCCTGTTTACGCTGACCCATCTTCTCATTCTTATTAATTTTCCAACTTTTAGTTATTTGTCATCTTTGTTTACACAAATGATAACACAACTTATCCTTTCTGATGGCCTCGTCCATGTTCTTAGGCATCTCAGACTCAATCCTTTCCTTATAAGCTGGAGGTAAACAACTGATAAATCTATAAACATTGGCTTTTTCCTCCTTTAAATAAGGTACATAGCGTTGTAAATTCACAAACTTGGTTGCAAATTCATCCATGGTTAAAGTTCCTAATCGCAGATCATTGAATTCTTTAGCTTTCTCGTCATAATACCATTCTAACATGTATTTCTTTTTAAATAACTTAAAAAAAATTCCAACTCAACTCTTTACTGCATATATTATTTACACTTTTGTCCTCTTGTCACCACAGTGCCGCTTTTTTGTTTAGTTGAAAGATGGCTAAGCATCCTCTCAAATTATCATCATACCTATACACCTGGAAATACCTTTTAATATTGAGTAACCAAGCTTTAGTTGCCTCTTTTGATTCTCCATCAAATGCCGAGGGTTTTAACTTTTTAAATTGTCCTTGCAGTTCTACAGAATGTTCTTTCTGTTTTCCAATTTTTATCTCTTTATCTTTCCTTAAGTCTTGTATATTCTAAAGAATGTTTTCTGTAGTTTCTTCGCTACTATCGTCCTATACCACACCTTTCCTTTTATTCCCAGTACTACAAGAGTTTTGATCATTATTCTTCTGTGGTTTCGTTAAACTTTTTAGAATGAGTTCATTTATCTCTTCTTGATCTGATTTAGCATTCATAAGTTTAAGGTTATATACTTTATGACTTTCCATATCCACTTTCAAACTCCTCATTATTTCCAACATCTCTGACTGTATGTCTACATTACGCTTGGTTCCTAGTTCCGCAAAGAGACTTGCATTATCTAGAGCTTACATGTCTTCTGGTACATATTCCTCGCCCATATTCTGCTTAGGTTCTGCCATTGTTTGTCTGCGTGTAACAATAGGTATTATTTTGTTATTTATAGATAATTGTATTCAATGTTCTTAACGTTTAAGCATGTAATGTGCCATTAGGTTACATTTTTACAAACCTCGCTCTAATACCATTTTGTAACATACCACAACTTAAACATTTTTTTAAATGTATTTGTTAAAAGTTGATCATCCTTGACATTTTAAACTTTACTATGTAGCACCATGAAGGGTTTGATAAATTAAGTCCTCAGTAGAACAAAATTTAAGCAGGAAATAAAGTTAGGACTCGATTTCCCATCAATCTAGTACAACATAAACATAAAGGATTCATTTTTTTAAACCGCTAAACTTACTTAGCATAAATGCCAACCCTTATTTCTATTGTAGGTTCTCCATCCAAGACTAAACAACAACCAAGAAGGGGTTATATAATTCCTTACCCTAGCAAAGGAAACTACCAGAATGGCTATTGTTCAACAAACTATAAAAAAACTACAAAAAAAATAGTTACAAACTGATATTTCTACTAGAAAACATGTCCAACATATAAATAAAAACAAAGACGACCCAAAAAAACCATAGATCCATCAGACAGCTCCCATGAGTCTATAAATCCATCTAGAAAGAGGGGTCCATTCTTGGAGAGAGAGTCAGTTGCAAAGTTGCTTTCTTTGAAAATGTATTGAAAAGACAGCCGCTGGAAGTGATGACTGACCCTGTCAATGTCCTCATAAAGTGGAATAAGAAAAATGTCCCAAGGGGGCTTGCTCAATTTGAGACAGTCCACTGCAAATTTTGAGTCACCAAATACCTGCAGTCGATCCACACCTAAAGAAAGTGAGAGCCTCAAGAGTATTTTGAAAGAAACATATTCTGCAAAGTTGTTCAATACATCTCCAAAGGTGAAAGAAAATGTCACCTAGTTTAGGATACACAATTTTGAATGTGGTATCGGGTGGAATGACCATGATTTCAAGCTATGTTTAGAACTCCACAAGCCAGACACAACTTGGGCTAGTTCTAACTGTATGAGACAATTTCCTAGATTGTAGAAAAACATCTAAATGAGAAAATGGGTAACTTGGGATTCATCCTAGGGGAACCCAAATTTTTGTTTTTGTGTATTTGAGGGCATGGGAGATCTAATGAGTTGTCTGGAAAAATCAAAACTTTACTTTCTTGCATGGAACAATGTCATTTAAAAATTTTCAAATAATTTCATACTAGGTCTTGTTCCCACTTATTTGCTTTCTATGAATAAAAGTTTCTCCTATGGAATTCAACGACTTTTTAAATTTGAGGTAAGAGACTTATCCAAATTTGTAGTCATTGGTTAAGTCCCTCTTCTCATATATTACCTTTATTCTTATAGATTAGTTTTCACATGTTTAGAGATGCAACTGATTGATCTCAAAAATGATTGTCTCATTGTTCATCTAAACATTGTATTGTAGATTTACCTCACATATTATTAATTTAATCATCTCAAAAATATTTTGAAGATTCATAGTATTGATGTCAAGTTTTATTGTCATAACATTCATCTTATTATTGTGTTGTATATTTATCTAGGAAAATATTTTAAGAGTCATTTTAAAATTTGACTAAAAATAGTAAAGATTGGTCCTCGAATTATGCAGGGTCTTCACTCAGTTAAACCATGTCATAGCGCCTTCGTTCATGGGATATTAAAGAATACCCCTAATGTCACTAGATATTGATAATTACCTACAAAATCCTTTTGTTGAGTCCCCTCCCAATACATATTTTCAATTAAAAAAAAACATATTTTTACTATATATTTCCTATTGTTATTAGAAACACCTTTTTATACCCCACAATACCTATAAACCCCTATACCCTACTCCATGCCCCCTAATATCTATACTATATTAACCTTATCTTTCATTATTAAAAAAACCCCTATGAATAGATGTGATAAGATATTTCTCAACAAGGTGAATGCCGCGTGTCGAATTCATGGTCTAAACTATTGGAATTGTCACCATGTAATAGTGCCAAATAACCCTATCAATCCCTTTTCATAATTTTGTGTTCTCTTTATATTGCAAATATGATTTTGTTATGAGAAGAGGATGGTGTTTGAGTATATTTCTCATGATATTTTATATGAGAGATTGCATAAAGTGTATTGCTAATATATTCTCTCAAGTGATATGCATTTCTTTCTCCAAATAATATATTGAAAAAGACCACAACGTCTTTGATTCGCTAATATATTCTCTCAAGTGATATGCATTTCTTTCTCCAAATAATATATTGAAAAAGACCACAACGTCTTTGATTGGGCCTTTGAATTTTTTGGTAGGGTACATTTCATTTTTTTAATTTGAATTACCATACTCCCTCCCACATTTTATTCAAAATGTAATAATAATTATCTCTGTCTATTCAAAATATAATAATAATTATCTCTTTGTCTATTCAAAATATAATAATAATTATCTCTCTGTCTAGACAGTGATGACCCAACTATTGGTCATGTGTTTTTCAAGCCTTGGAAACTTGTAGTATATTTAAAGGTTATCGATATCATATGAGGTTATACACCTACAGTTTAGGACATTATCTACCTTTTCCCTACACATGTATGTTCAACCCAACGTTGAAGCGTATTGGAACAAGGGAAAATTATTGCTCTAGCTACTTCAACATGTTGTTCAACCCAACGTTGAAGCGTATTGGAACAAGGGAACATTATTGCTCTAGCTACTTCAACATGTAATTATGATGTTGTCATATTGTAATTCATAATTCCTTCGACATCTTATATGGTTGGTTTTGTAAACAATCTATAATGTCCCAACTTGAAAATTAATTATAATTATAGGTACATTGTGTATATTTGTTAGAAAAATAAGATAATAAACATTAGAGGAATTTTGGGGTCTAAAATGGGCCTCCTAAGGAAAATAATAAAATAATAGTTAAAATAATAAAATAATGGTTAAAATAATAAAATAA
>LPNX010277105.1:556376-645854 GCA_001517045.1 Pseudotsuga menziesii
GGTTCATACTTAATGTAAAATGGAATTTATTAAGATAAAGTGAGATTAGTGCATAGATGATAAGTGTTATCCATGCAAATAAAATCAATAGTAAAGTGCACCAATAGAGAGTAAAAAGGTCATTTATTGTCAGAATCCTTATTGGAAGATATTGAACATTAAATCAATGATATTAATAAACATAAATGCATTTAATATGTTCAAACATCATACCAAACATTTGTTAAAAATGCCAATTTTTTTCCAATAATATACACGCAACCAACCACTTTAAAAACAATTGAATTAAGAAAGACATTTACATTAACTCAATTGAAAATACAAACATACAATTATTCAAGGTAGGTAGTCATTTAAAGGGGCCATTTAAAGGTAGTCTAAAAAAATGTATAGTTTATTATCACCTTGGAGAGCTCCTCAACTGAATAATTTACTCTAAACAATAAGCACCTAAAAATATTTATGAACCCTACAATTTTTCCTTGAATGACCATTGATATATAGCAAGTTCTCCTTATTAAAGTTTACAAAAATATAAGCATTCATGCACATATGATACATGGAAATGTTATGTTTGTATTTAACAATATTCAAATAATCATACCATCTATAAATATACCCACAAAAAGAACAAATACTGTGTGAAAAGATAAACTATCCAAATAAATATGACCACAAGAGGAACAAATATGTGAAAGATAAACAAACTAAGATTTGCAACATCTATTTAGACTTGGAAATCACATAATTATTTCTGCAAAAGGAGAATTGTATCTCAAAATTAGGTAGAAGCAAGGAAGATGACTAAGTACCATAAAAAGTGTGGTTTAATAGGTTTGGTATTTATCCTCTAACATATTATCTTGGTGCATACTCAAAAAAAAATCTCATCACATACAACTTTATGGATCTCTTAATAGATAACTTAGTATTGATATCATACTTTTGGTTCACTAGAAATATCATTTGACTTAGAAAAAAAAGGTGATGGGTAGGTTAATTTAAAACAAACATAATTTTTTTGGCTTCCAACTTTTCAAAAATGGGGCATTTGGAAGTGCTCTTATATGCCCTTTTTCTATCACCTATTGGATCCTTGACCATAGTGGTAGGTCTTAAACCATCATATTTAGGTAGTTGATCATGAATATAGTGGGACAATGTGACATGTGAATGGTTCACCTTCAACCCTTTACATTTTGAATAACCAAATACTACTCGGGTGTCATCAAAGAGATTTAGTTCACACAGAAGTACGATTTTCCCAAGATAGTCGGTAGAAGATTGCATGTTACAATTGGTGAGGTAAAGCCACTCCTATCCATTTCCATCTATTATATTTCCACAGTATCTTACTTCCAATAAGATATTGTGAAATTTTTGGACTAATGGGATATTGTTTGCATCCAAAATCAGACCTCAATCATGATCTTGCAAAACTCAATCCATAATTATTCCAATGCACATTAAAAGGATCATAAATTCAATTAGATATCAAAATATAACTAAAATACATGGACTTACTTCAAAAAGGGAGAACTTGATGAATATGAAATGAGTTAGAATATGAAGAATTGGCCATTTGATATTATCACCTTTTCTTACTTGTATTTGAGTCAAAACCATAATCAATATGTGTATACATTCTTAAAAGAAACTATAGAAAGTGTGTAACATTCCAACCTTAAAATTAAAGGATTTTTAAGTCAATAATGTGCATATTTCATATTTACCACATGTATACATATTCTATCCTAAATGCATTAGTGATTTAAGTTATGGTGCACACCAATAATAAATCTCTACAATAACTTCCACAAAGGTGCACTATGGGATTATTTTTTTAGAATAAAAAAACAAATATGTTTATCATCAATGTGACAAAATATATATAAAGCAAAAAATGAGTAATTTTTATTTTATTTTAAAGAAAAGTAAGTTTATAAAAGAAAAGCTTAGTCCTGATTTCATTCTTTTGTCAAAAGATAAAGCAAAAACTTGTGCAAGAGATATTTATAAAGAAAATATTTGAAATAGAGAGATTTTTTCTGAAGAGACAAACATGTTAGGGATGTATCTCACGCACAAATATGCAAAGAACAAAATTTAAGGTACGTAACTTAATTATATTCATCTAAAATTTACCTTCATATGTTTTGAAAATTAAATATTTTATTCATTTACCCTTTTTAATAGTTATAATAATTTTTTTTAAAAATAAAAAGGTTTCAAAGTTACCTTCAACTCTACAAACCCTAGTTTTCTAATCACTTTATTTTATGTTGCTACAAACTCTATCATTGGGGTTCTTTCTCTCTATTATTCCATAAATATAATTTTTCTATCCAATGAATATCTATTGGTTTTATGTATTTGTATATGGGATTTTGGTATTATTAGATTGGGACCATGCATTTCATTCGATCCCCAAACCCCTACCATTGTGCCCAAAAAAACATTGGACACTTTAACGGTTAGAAATGAACACTATATAGTAACATCACGATAATAGTGAATTGTTGCATTTTTAATTTAAAGCTCACTGCTCGGCATGGTATTAAAAAATATTGACTTTCGTAGTGCACTATATATATATATATATATATATATATATATTAAAGACATGTCAATGCTAATTTATGTATTTATTGCACCATTTGGTGTTTCTTATTTAATATTTTTATATATTTTATTAATATGAAGTGTATAGAAAACATGCAGAGGTGCATAAGTGAGTAAACAAGTCCATTCTTTTGTATTATACACATCACCTAGCTCGAAAATAGTTTTATCCTAAAATTATTTGCATGGTTTTGTAAAACATATTTCATAATTTGTTTTTTTCATGATGTAGGGCTTTTATTGATAGAAGATTAGGGAAAAAACTCATATAAATAAACATGGAGGAAACACATCCCAAGAAGAGAACATGACGAGTTCTTATATATTCTAATATAAAAGTAATATATTTGAATTATATATATATATATATGTTTAAATGATGTGTAATGCACAATGTATATCATGCAAATAAAAAATTGAAGAAACTTGAAAATATTGTTCGGAATTTGAGTGAAAATAAGCATAAAAACTTTATGGAAATGTTGTAAAGAGAGGAATTGGATGGATCAAAAGGTAATCAATATGAATTTTTCTTTTACTTTTTACTAATGTGCTTCTTACAAATAATCGTTAACATGCTTTAAATGTTAAATTTCACATTTTTTGAATGCAAACAACGAGGAAACATAAGGTTATCCTAAGAAGATAAAAATTATGAAGGATGTAAATGGTAACTCAATTAATCTAGAGTGGTGTTGTAAGTTAATGAGATGGGGAATTTAACTTTTATAAACTATGAGGGATATAGTGGAATAAAATATAGACATTCTTTTCATTTACAATACAAAAGTCGATATAATGACTCCAATAATATAGCCATACATAAACTACAACAAGTGTTTCTAAACCAATGGTCTATGAGATGTATGAGACTAGCATAGAAAAAGCATACAACAAAATATATATATATATATATATATATTTAAAAAGTATAATTTCAAAGCATGTTTTTTTTTTGTAATATGATGATGATGGCAACAATTACAAGGATTAAACACTTTTCTTTTGTTAGACATGATGTTAGAGAAAATAGAAGCATCATCAATATAACTTGATCCTTGATTATGTGTTTTAGAATTTATGAAATTCTTATTAGGATTATTTTTACTATCATCCAGTAGAGATTTATTATTAGGCAATACACCACTAGCAATTAATCTATCTTGCTCATTTATCAAACCTATAAGAAAATCATCAAAAGAGGGTGTGTGAGTACCTTTTGACATTTCAATGGCCCTATTCCTAGTTTGGATGAACATATCAAATCATGAAGGTAATTTTTGTTCAACAAGAATAGTTAAAAAATTGTCATTCTTATTGTGATCTTTACCACAATTATTTAATTTTTTATTATAAATTTTAATTTCAACAAGAAATGACTCTATTCTATGAAATCTTTAGGGTCTAACGCATGGATTTTCTATTCAAGATAGTAAGCAGAAACATCACACCTTTTATCAAATAACGAATCTAGAGTTTTACATACCTCAATAGGATCCTTAGCGTCAATGTGTACCTTTAAGGTATCTAAATAGTTTTCCCAATGATTTCGCTTACTTGATCATATCTCTCTTCCCATATTGACAACTCTTTTGCATCGGTTGGTTTGGTGAGATCACCTTTAATTAACCTCCATAAGTTCTTACTCCTAAGCATGTCAACCATCTTTCTCTTCAAATAGAGATAGTTAGAAACAACTTCCGAAGTCATGGTGATAAAATACCAAACCCAAAAATGTCAAATGTTTAAAATGACCATAACTTGATCAATATTTCTTAGAATACTCATTATAAACTATGTTTGGAACTACATTAGTTGTTTTTCATCCACTTACGTTGATATAAAATAAATATGGGCACTCTGTCAAAATATATTCGCTCTGTAGTCCATTTGGACGACAACAAAAATTGGAAAATAATTGATTTTAAAACAATGATAGATCCACTTGCTGGACTCCAAACAAGACAATTTTTTTTTAACTAAGTATTTTTGTGAGAAGAACTCAAATATACAATTTGTTTGTTCAAAATATGCACATAAAGGTTTATAAATCGATCTAAAATTCACTACCCAATTTTACCTTGCATTTCTCAACAAGGGATAGCATTTGAAATAAATCAAATATGTAGAATAAATCCCATATATGAAAAACTACCACTTGGGTATTGTAGACCGGGTCATAAAACTACAAAATATGAAGCTTTCAAGTAAAAAAATGAGACAATATTGCTTGAAAGAAAAAATATAATATTTTACTGAAGAAGGTAGAGTATAGAAACCTTCTGTGATACCATGTTAGAATATTGAGAATATGAGAAAATCATATAACAATACAAAACATGCATATCATGAGCTATTCTAGTCTTCCATCTAATCAGGTAGAAAAGAACATGAATACAATTGGAGATAAGATAATATACAAGAGAACACTAGATACACATGGTAAAACCCCAAATGGGGAAACATCCATAAGGAAGGGAAAAATCTTCTTATTTCTCAAAATATATCCAACATTACAAATTTAGCTCTGGTCCACATATGTTATCTCGTATGATTATAAATACATCACAATGCAGTTACAGGATACCTCGAAAGGATCCCCCTCACCTCTATTATGTACTACAAAGAGGTATGGAAAAATAAAATCCCAAAATACAAGATAAATGATTTTCCACCTCTTTATAAAATGAATGATAAAATGAGTATTTTTTTCTATTCTAAATGTGGGATAACTCAATATTTTAATATTAAGAGTGTTGTTTCCTTCCAATGTTAGTTATGGCATCTTACGACATCAACTAGACATCATTACACATGTAATTATTACAATTACACATTCCAACATCCCCCCTTAATGATGATTGGGAGAACAACACATAAAAGGAGGAAGATGGAATTACATCAACTATCCCCCTTGATGATAACTTCTTGCATTCCCAACAAACTGTGAAGATACACAAAATTTGCTTTCATCATGGATATGGTGAATATATTAGATGCTTTATTTTATGTGGCACATTACTCCAAAAAAATAACGCCACCCACAACAAGATCTCATATTCAATGAGTATCCAAGTCAATGTATTTAGTTTTGGAGTGATACATTGAATTGTATGCAAGATGAATTTCACTTTGATTTTCACATCTCAACTCAGCAGGAGATTTCTATACTAGACCAAGCTTTGTCAGAACATGTCATAACCACACTACTTCTTTAGATGCTTCCTTAGCTTCCATGTACTCTACTTCACAACAAGAAAGAGAAATAGTTATCAACTTCTTACTAGAACATGAAATCATACCTGAACCAAGCTTAAAGATATATCATACAGTAGATATTCTATCTGAAGTATCCCATTCCCAATTAGAATATGTATAACCAAGGAGTGAGACTATATCCCTACTAGAATAGAATACACCATAATGAAATACCCCCTATAAATATCTAAGAATTCTCTTTGCTACTATCAAATGACTTTCATGAGGATTTTGCATAAACCTCGAAACTATGATGACTCCAAAAGGGATATCTGGTCTACTATGTGTCAAATATATATAACTTCCCACAATATGATGATACAATGTTGCATCAACAAAAAGGAGTATCACAATCAATAGTTAACTTTACACCAGACCGAAATGGTGTAGGTGATGGCTTACAATCACATACAAAACTGAGAAAGAAAATATCTCACATACTTAGAAGGAATTAAAATACCATTTTCCATATGCCAAATCTACAGACCCAAAAAATAATGTAATAGGACTAAATCGGTCATTTTGAATTCACTTTTAAGATTATTCTTCATTTCATGTATCAAAGTAAACTGTATGCTAATAATAATAATATCATCCACATAAAGTACAATTATGAGAACATCATCATTAAAGTGCTTGAAATATATATTTGTATCATATATACACCACTTAATACCATTCTTCAAGAAATAAGCATCAATATTTTAATACCAAGCTCTAGGTGCTTGGTTAAGACCATGTAAAGAGTTGTTCAATTTGCATACGAAACTTGAAGTTTTAGCAGTAATAAATCCAAGTGGTTATTGCATATAAATGTCTTCACTAAGATCACCATTCAAAAACGAACTATTGACATCCATTTGGTGTATTTACCATTGATACGATGCATCAAATGAAAGAATACTTTGAGCCAAAAAAAGAAGAAAAGTAGTGGTAGGAACCATACTAGTATCTTCATAACATTCAGGTGGAGTACTTGAGAAAGAGGGTGAACTAGGATCAATAATAGGCATAGGATGTGTGGAAGGAGTAACAGAGACAAAAGTAACATAAGGTGAAGGAAAATTTAAGGTAACATGAGGTTCAACAGACTCGGGAGGGGAGAGACTTCATCAAAATGAACATCTCTCCTAATAATGACACCTTGGGTAGAGGGATAAAACAACCAGTATGCTTTATATTCCTAACAATAACCAATGAAAATACATTTGTGAGACTTAGGTTCTAACTTTTTCTATTTTTCATATGGGATATGAGCCCAACATTCACTGCCAAATACCTTAAAATTACTAATGTCATATGTTTTTCCATTCTGTTTTTCCTCAAGAGTACTAACTTGCAAATTTCTTTAGTAGGAACTCTATTCAAGATATAGTTAGCACAACAAATAGCGGCAGTCCAAAAACATTTATGTAATACTTTAGAATAAAGCATACATCTAACAATTTCAACCAAAGTTCTATTCTTTCTTTTAGCGACCCCTTTTCGTTGAGGTGTATAAGGAACATATTTTTGGTGTTGGATACCATGCTTAGATAAATATGCCTTAAATTCATTTTTAATGAATTCCCTCCCATTGTTGGTTCTCAAAGTCTTAATACTTTTACCATATTCACCCTCAACCATGGATTTAATTTTTTGAAAAATACCAAAGGTTTCACTTTTAGGTTTAAAAAAATAAACCCAAGATTTGTGACTATAATCATTAATAAAAGTAAGAAAATAGATTGCATGATACAAAGGAGTTTCAATAGGACCACAAATATCACTATGAATTAGTTGCAATGGTCCTTTAGCACGCCGAGCTTTACCTTTATCAAGCATCTCCTTATGATGTTTACCAAGAACACAACCTTCATAAACACTTTAGTGGAATAAATTGAAGGTAAGTCATGCACCATATTAGACATCATTTTCATTTTTCCATAATTCAAGTGACCTAATCTTTCATTCCATAATTTACTTAGTTCATGAGTGTGAGAAACATAGGAATAAAAAGGTTGATTTTACATGAATTATAACTAGTGAACTTATACAATCCAACATTATGATCAACGGGACCAAAAGAAACAATTTTAATGTTTTGTTTTATATCTTTTAATGCATACTTATCAGGCTAAGATTCAAATTTATAACATTTATGACATGCATGATAAATAGAAAGAAATTTTATGGGTAGTCCTTGAACATGAAACACATATTCCAAATTACCATTAGGAACATTAACACTACAAGATCCTAAAACTGAAAGATGATTACCATCACTTATAGATACTTTATGTTGTGTGTGCATTTAGTGTCATAAGAATAGAACAAAGAAGCTAAACCAATCATGTGATCAAAAGCATCGGAATCCATTATACATTCCACATTAGAAGAATAATTACTTGGTTGAATAGAATAAGCACATAGTGACACCGACTGTTCTTTGGAATACTTTTTCTTTGCTTTTGCAAGTTCATGTCTCCATTTAAAGCAACTATTTTCAAGGTGGTTGGTTTTTCCACAATACTTACAATGATTAAACACTTTATTTTTGTTAGAAACCATGTTAGAAACATTAAAAGAATCATCAATATAACTTGATCATTGAGTATGTGGTTTAGAGTTTTTAAAATTCTTATTATGATTCTTTTTACTATGTGCCATTAGAGCTTTATTATTAGACAATTGACCACTATAAATTAATTTGTATTTCTCATTTATCAAACCTATTAAAAATCATCAAAAGAGGGTGTGTGAGTACCTTTAACATTTCAATGGCCCTATTCCTAGTTTGGATGAACATATCAAAGAATGAAGGTAATTTTGTTAAACAAGAATAGTTAGAGAATTGTCATTATACTTGTAATCATTTACTACAATGATTTAATTTTTCATTATAATTTTAATTTCAAAAAGAAATTACTTTATTATATCAAAATCTTTAGGGTCTAACTCATGGATTTTCTTTTAATATAGTAAGTAGAAATATCATCACTTTTATCAAATAAAGAAGCTAGAGTTTCCCATACCTCAATAGGACTAATCTCATAGTCAAAGTGTGCTTGTAATCTATCTAAAACAATGTGTCCAATGGTTCATCTTGCTTGATCGTGTTTCTCTTTCCATATTGACAACTCTTTTGCACCAGTTGGTTTGGCGAGATCACCTTTAATTAAACTCCATAAGTTTTTACTCCTAAGCATGTCAATAATATTTCCCTTCCAATAGAGATAGTTCGATCCAACTAATGCAGGAATAGAAACAACTTCTAAAGCCATGGTGATAAACTACTAAACCCAAAAATTCAAAAAAATTGAATTGTCACAAAAAGAAGAAAAGTGATTTAAACTTAGAATTTTCTCACCAATGCTGAAAGTTTAAAATGACCATAACTTGATCAATAGTGCTCAGAATATGTATTATAAGTATTTTTCAGAACAGGAGCAGCCATTCTGCATCCACATCTATTAACAAAATAGGAATATGGGCACTCTCTCAATACATATTCTCTCTGTAGTTTGTGCGGTCATCACCTCTTGAAAACAACTGATTTTAAAACAATGATATCTCCACTTTTGAGACTCCAAGCAAGAGGAATGTTTTTTTGAAATTTAATATTTTTGTGAGAGGAACTTAGATATTCAATTTTTTTGTTTAGAATATGCACGAAAAGGTTTCGAAAAAGTTCAGAAATCGATCTAAAAGCCACCTCCCAATTTTACGTTACATTTCTCCACAAGGGTTGGGGTTTGGAAAATATTCAAATATGTAGAGTAAATCCCAGATCTAAAACACGGCCATTTAGGTATTGTAGATTGGGTCATCTACTACAAAATACGAAGCTCTCAAGTAAAAACATGAGACAATGTTTTTTAAAACAAAAATCTAATACTTTATTGAAGAAGGGAGAGTATAGCTACATGCTTTGTACCAAACAACCATAAATAGGTTTCTTATCATGAACAAAAAAAGTTTCTTTTACGACACAACTCTGCTAGGGTTTCGTGAAGAAAGATCCGAAGATATGCCTGAAATTTAGGGTTTATGGACGCCTCAACCATGGATTTTCCAAATTCGGCGTCAAATGATCATCATGCCCTCCTGGAGGCTTGTTTCCATAGGATCATAGCCTCACAACCACCATGCAATCCTCCACACTGTGATTCTAGATTCGTCAAATGGGTAGAAGTTTTGGAAGTCAAGTTGTCATCCATTGCATCAAAGTTAAAATCTATTTCTCTCAATGAAAGAGGTATGGTAGGTCATTTAACTAGGCTTTGGCCTTCACCTCAATCCATATAAATTTTTCTAAATAAAAACTGGATACCATTGGTTCAAGGTGAGGTTCAACAAAATTTATGTGGCTAAGATTTTTTTGTTTTTCTATTTGAAAAAATAGAAGACTGAGATCTTATATTTAGAAATGGCCCTTATTTCATGGGACCAAGAGGCATGTACCTCAACAAATGGGACTTATCCTTTGATCCAGAAAATGATATCCCCACCTCAGTGCTAGTATGGGTTAAACTGCCACATCTCTTGTTTCAATGGTGGAATAATGAAGACCTCAAATATATCGAGAACTCGCTAGGGAAATACATTGACAAATATGAGCCTATGCCCCCCATTTTTTCATGCACACAGATATGTGTTGAGTTATATCTAGATAAAAATCTCCCATAAGCAATAAATCTTGCCATGGAAGGCTAGAATCATCTTCAAACAGTAGACTACGAACATATTCCTTTCAAATGCAAGGTGTGTCACGAATATGGAAATTTTTCAAAATCATGCCAAAAGAAAGTCCAGCAAGATAATGGAGAAGCTCAAAAAGAAGAGTGGAATGAGGTTAATAGGAAAAAGGGGAACAAAGAAAATGCAAGTCAAGAGAATACCCCAACAAAAAACAAGATTACAGAGAACAGATTCCAAATCCTTTCTACTAAAGAAAATGAACAACCAGATATCATTGTGGTTGAGAAAGAAGCAAATCACATAAAAATAACTGAGGATGAACCAATATTAATGGAAACAGGGCAATAAACGAGCTATGAACCCATTCTCCCATATCAAGCATACATTGAACTAAGACCTGAATCTTCACATAATTCAGGGGGATCGGTAACAAGATACAGAGCCAAGGCACAAATGGAAGACACTTCAGAGATCAAAGAAGAGGAAATAGATCCCTTAATAAAAAGGTAGGAAGCCTAACAATTTCATTGAGAAATAGAAATGACCCGAAAAAAACAGCTGGGAAGCAGTCTAGTTTATATCACTTGGTCATAAATTACTCAATGGAAAAAAAATAGGGGAATTGGTGGAAGGGAAAAAGGATAGAGTAGTACCATAAGCCACCAAGAAATAATGAAACTTGTCTCATGGAATTATAGAATCTTGGGAGGAAATCAAAATATTGAAGCAATAAAAATAATAAAACAATCCGAAGCTATTTCCATCCTTGCAATACAGGAGACAAAAATGAAAGAAGAAGACTGTCTATCAGTAATGAAGAATGTATGGAAGATGGGCGAATGAAAATCCCTAAGCGCTCAAGGAGCCTCAGGATGAATTCTCACTTGGTGGGACTTGAACATCTACAAATACATTTCTGCAATAGGAAACCGTCATTGGATGTTCTTTGAGCTTGAGGATGTCAACTCCTAGGAGACTCTTTGGATAGGAAATGTTTATGGACCAACAAATCATGGGTGCAAAGATGAAATATGAACACAGCTGGAACAACAAAAATATGGCAAGATGTAACTCCCTTGTATAATAGCTAGGGACTTTAACACTATTATCTCCACAGAGGAAAAAAAAAGGAGGCTCGAGAAGTTAGAGATCCCTTTGGAGAAAGTCTAGAAGACATAATGAATACTTGGAGTCTCGTCGATATCAAACCAAAAAGAGGGAAGTATGCATGGAGCAATAATCATTTTGGTTTGAGCCACATCGCTTCCAGATTAGACATAATTTCTGTAAGTTCCTCCTTTCTTAATAAACTTTTTTTGCATGTTTCACACCATCTAGACTCTGTGGATTCAGACCATAGGCCTCTATCTCTTTCCCTCGACCCAATCAGGAACCTGAGTCCTCTCCCTTTTAGGTTTTCCCCAACTTGGATTATGGATCCAAGCTTGTTTGATATAGTTCAACAGGCCTGGAACACTTTTATTCAGGGTTCTACAAGCTTCATATGGGAAAAAAAACTCAAGAATGTCAAGAAAGGGCTTAAGAATTGGATTGCAACCCGTGTATTCAACCTTGAAAAAGAGAAAGGTTTCCTAGTTAGAACCCTTGAAGATATACAGGAACAAATGGAGCAGGTTGAAGTTACCAAAGAAATGTTTCTAAAAGAAAAAGAGGTGGATAGAAAAATCCAAACTCTCTTATGGAGAGAAGAGGAGGAACTGTGTTTAAGATCAATATTCCTTGGGTTAAAAGGGTGTGATCAGAACACCAAATTTTTCCACTTCCAATGCAAAGAGCAGAATAGGAAGAATAAAATAAAGGAGATGACCAAAAAAAATGGGGATAAGTTAACAGACCTGGAGGAACTCAAAAGGGAAATTAAATATCACTTTGAAGATCTCTACTCAAACGATGATGAAGTCACACAGGAGGAAAGTCCTCAGTGATGAAATACCTATCATAATAAGTGAATACCGTGAATCTTTAATCCAACCTGTCTCCCTTGATGAGGTTCGTTCAACAGTTTGGTCTTTACACCCAGACAAATCCCCTGGTCTTGATGGGTTCCCTATCAAATTTTATCAAAGTTGTTGGCATATCATTAAAAGCAATCTTCTAAGAATGTTGCTATGGACTCAATCTAAGGACAATATAGTAGTTTCTACAAATTCCACCTTTCTTTCTCTTATAACTAAGGAAAGGAATATTTCTTCCATTAAAAGGTTCAGACCTATCTCCCTCTGTAATTCCTCTTATAAAATCCTCTCCAAGATCATTTCCAACAAACTTAAAAAGGTTATTCCACATCTCATTTCAGAAAATCAAAGAGGATTCTGAGCTTCCAGGAATATTTACAATAACATCCTCCTGGTACAAGAATTTATTCACTCAAGTCATAAATTCCAAGAAGCAGGTATGGCAATCAAATTAGATCTCGCTAACGCCTTTGATAGAATAAGGCATGCCTTTATAATCCAAGTTCTGGAAAGATATGGTTTCCCTCCTAACTTCATAAGATGGATCAAATCCTGCATTATCATCCCCTGGATAGCTCCATGGTAAATGGTCGGCCAACCTCCTTCTTCCAATCCCAAAGAGGAATTCGATAAGGATGTCCAATGTCCCCTTTCCTCTACATTTTAATGGTTGAATCTCTAAGCAGAAGACTTAATACATTGAAAAGTGAAGGAAATATTTTCGGTATTTCTTTTGTTAGAGGATTTCAACCTATCAATCATGCTCAATTCGTTGATGAAACCATCCTTTTTGGAAGTGCTTCGACTCAAATAGCCATAAGGATCAAACACTCTCTAGATATTTTTCTCAAAGTCACTGGAAGTCGAATCAACCCCTCCAAATCCTAGATTCATGGTTGGAACAATAATCTTTGTATCCTCAGAGAAATTGCCTGCATTCTAGGAATCAAGATCAACATTGACTGGACCTCCTTTGTTTATCTCGGAATCCCAATTGCCAAGAGTACTTATAATCCCACAGCTTGGATCTTAATTATCCAAATGCTGAAGAACAAAATACAAGCTTGGGGAACGAAATGGCTCAACCTAGATGGCAATCTAGTCCTCATCAAATCCATTCTGGCTTCATACCCTATATTCACTTGCACAATCTTCCTTGCACCCAAAACCATTGTCAATAGTATAAATATAGAGATTAGAAAATTTCTCTGGAAATGTGGGAAGGCAGAAGGGAAAAAGTTCAACCTAGTTAACTGGGACAATATTATGGAAGAAAAATACAATGGAGGGATGGGAATCAAGGATCTTGGTTTAATGAACAAGGCACTAGGATATAAACTAGTCTACAGACTGATCTCTGGGGAAAAATATTGGTGGAAGGAGGTAATCAGGAAAAAATATATCAAGAAACCAAGATCAAAATGCCGCAGATTCCCCTTGGGAGGGTAAAGGTACCCCCATTTAGAGTCTCTACAAAAGCTCTGCTGGCCTAATTAAAGACAACCTTTACTGGATATCGAGGTATGGTTGGAGAATAAACATATGGACATATTTTATTTTAGGACACCCTCCTCTGGCTTCTTTTACCAATTTAATCAATCTTCGATGTTGGATGAAAGATCTCAATCTAACTAAGATAAAGGATATATCATATTGGAATAGCAATGGATATTGGGTAGGTTGGAAGGTCTTATAACCTCCCCCTCGCCTTCAAAAATATTACGCCCTCTTTACTTCCCTCCTTCATGACATTTCTCCCTCCAACATTAGGAATCACGACTCCAGAGGATGGGGTTTGCATGGATTCTTCATTGTCAGAGAAGGGTACAAGAAACTAAAGAACAATGGTGATCAGTCCCAAAAAATATTCTGGAAAAACGTATGGAATTATGATTGTATCCCCAAAGTTAATATTTTCTTTTTTCCTTTTAGTTAAAAATAAGCTCTTGAATGTCAACAATTTAAGGAAAAGAGGTTTTCAAGGCCCTTCCAGATGTTCGCTCTACCTCTCACGGGAGGAATCGGTCCTCCACCTCTTTCTGGAGTGTCCTTTCATTGTACAAGTCTAAAGCCACACTCTCAGTAATATCGGAAGTAACTTTACCCTTCATGACAATACTCAAGACTTGATAAAAAAATAGAAGACTTTATACCCTGGGAATCTTGAGAATAAGAAGACCCTCGTCAGAATCTGGAATACAATCCCAAAAATACTTGCTGGAATATATGGCTAGCTAGAAACAGGCTTATATTTCATGACAAGAAAGATGACCCTATGCAAGTCACTAACAAAGTTCTTAACATGATTCATGAAAAGTTGACCTCCAAACAACTTACTTTTTCTAATTCAGAGGATCTCAACCCCAAGGAAATGAGTTGGCATCATGATATTTTGAACCAGATCTCTCCTAAAAAAAAATCATCTTGATCTGCATCCTTGGGAGATCAAAAAAAAGAAAAGAAGAATTCCTTCAATGGATACTGAAGCAACACAGTTTCACACTTTTCTTCAATGGTGCCTCAAAAGGAAACCCTGGGGATGTAGGTGTGGGAGGGATTATTTTCGATCCTGGAGGAAACTCAGTCACTTCTTATGCTTGGGGAATATGGCATAGATATAATAACGAAGAGGGATGGCTCTCGCTTCTCCTAGGTTTGTATTTGACAAGACATGATAATATTTCAAAGCTCATAGCCTTTGGAGACTCGAAGCAATTCATCCAGAAGATGAGAATCAGCTACAATCATGGCACAACCAACTATAGAAGAATCTATGACCACATATTTCATCTCACCTTAGATATCCATGTCACCTACTTCCACATCCTTAGAGGTAATAATACCATAGCAGATAAGTTTACAAATCAAGGGGTTAAAAACAAATTGGGCATAGTTACAATCAAAGGCCATTCCAAATTTCATAAAAATGTTCCTTAGCAACCCATGCAATATCACTTGGGGGGTGGTGCTTTGTTTGTCCCTCCCACAATCCTCATTTCTGGCCACCTTCCCAGTTTTTGACGAAAATTTGTCCTCCAATAAGGACATGTGGCTCACGCACGCATGTGAAGGGTTTAAATGCTAGTCCTGGAATCTCTCCCCAATGTTTTGAAATGAACATTTGCATGAGCCATGGAAGAGACTAGAGGGATGGATTCACACCCTTTGAACTCAGTTTTGCATCGTGATCCTGAGGAAGAGCTCCACAGGTCGACTAGATTTTGGTATTTCGCAAAAGAACTGCAGCTTAGGTTCTCTTTTACAGGGCTTTACAGTGATAAGGATTCAGTTTGTAGTCCTCTCGACCCTTTGTTGGCTCTTTTTCCTCCCTTCTCTCTCTCGGTTTTTAGAAATTCTCAGTATAATATGGATAACAATGATGGAAACACGGGGTTAAAAGAAATACAATCCACTTTGAAATATGTAAAAATTCATCGGTGCTGGATTTACGAACTTGTGAGCACTGGTGTGAAAGAAAACAGGGTTGCATCGTTGGATGTGAAGTATCTGGCTAATCAAATGGGATGTCATGAGTCTAGAATTGATGATAATGATTGCGACCTGCGTGAGCTCATGGGAACAATAGACTTCATCAAAGAGGAAGTGCATAAATTGACAAACATGAACCACTACAACCATTGTTTGGAAACTCCAGCTCAAGACCATCCAATGGAAGAAACATCTGTAGTGCAGCCTGTCCATGGGCTAGGAGGAAAGAAAAAATAGTAGGTCCAGCAATGGTTTTTATATTTTTTTTCACTTTTTTAAATAGTCAGTTTGTTAGAATCTACCCTATGATGGGTATAAGTTATTTCAAAAAGCATCAAAGAACTTTCCTGAATTTTGTAATTAGGATAGGTAGCTCGGTCTTTTCATTTCAGAACAGTTTGACATGCTGGTTACTCCTTTTTGTAAGTATGGTTGTGCTCATTCTCTTTTATATATAAAAATTTTCGTTGGTTCCTGTTAAAAAAAAAGCATGCTTTGATAACATGTTAGAATATTGAGAATATGAGAAATTGATACAACAATACAAAACATGCATACCACGAGATATTCTAGTCTTATTTCTAATCAAGTAACAAAGAACATGAGTGAAAATGTAGATAAGCTAATATACAAGAGAACACCATATATACGTGGCAAAACCCCAAATGGGGAAATATCCACGGGAAGGGAAAAATATTCTTATTCCAAAAAATATATCCAACATTACAAATTAAGCTCCACTCCACATATCTTATCCTGGAGTATTACAAAGACATCACAATGCATTTACAATATGCCTCCAAAGGCTCCCCCTCACCTCTATTATATACCAAGAGGTATGGAAGAATAACATCTCAAAATACATGTGAGACAAATGATTTTCCACCTCTATATATAATGAGTTTGTTTTTCCTCTCTTGTTATTTGGTTATTGGTGCTTGTATTGATAGGATATTAGAATAGTAAGATTTCAATGATTAATATACATGTTAGTAAATTTTTTATTGTATCCTTATGCATATATCTCAATAATCTAACATGGTATCAGAGATGGTTACTATGCTCTATCTCCTTTAATAACTTTTCTGTTAAATATTTTACAAGCATCAAGTTCAATATTTTTTTGGGGCTCTCCTTCTATAGTAGATTGTCCATCAGATATGGACAACCATTAAGGTTTTTCTTCATATATGGGCATTTTTCTACTATTTAAGTTTTTTTCCTCAAAACGTTAACCTCAACATTTATTTTTCAATTGTCTTCCAATTTTTTTTAGGTTTTAATTGGTTTTTCTGTACATTTGAAATCGAAATCCATTATATCCTACATAAATTTCAAGAATCTATCTCTCTTGCAGTGATCTAGGTATTTGTTTGCTTTTGGTTATTATTTTCGTAGGTTTTCATCCATACTGATTCAGCATCGATGGATCTATAGTTTTAGGGTACATATAGACACGTATGCAATTTTTAGAAAGAAAAGGTGTGTGTGTACATAACCTTCCTTCATAGAAGGCTTATACGCATGCACCATCTCTTCTTAGAAACACACTCAGATCCAAAGTGAAAACATCATTGTAAGTCGATTATTTTTGTTGTTTTTTGTTGAGGATTTATAGACCTATAGTAATTTGCTATAGGACTTCATCATTGGTGAGAGTTTCATTTATTCATACCCGCTTACGTTATTAGCTTCATATAATTTTTGCATTAGGGTTTAATTTTTTAGTTTTAATCATCATGTTTATAAAGGTTGTCTCTTGTTCCTATTTTACTTGTCTCTAACTTTTGTGTGCGGAAGATGTTTGACATTTTTAGGAGCATGTATCTCTACCATTTGGTGACAAACAAGAAACCAATCAATGCCTAAGACTTAGTTTCTACTTGCTTGATAGCTATATTTTCCAATCTATAAGTGATATTAATTTTTGTTGCATCCATATTTTGTTCAATATTTATATGTTGCTACTAACCCTTGTTTGTGTAAAAACATTTTCATATTCATCTATCTTTCATTTTTAATGTCATGTTTTTTTTTTATGTCATTATGGACTTATCATGTTCATTATATGCTTTATTCTTGGAAGTTCTTTGTGCATATTATATCTATGTTTACTTCACTTTCTCCACTAGGGTATTTGTGAAGACTTGTGGGACAACTTGGTTATGTTTTTCCTTCCTAAATTAAACACATTGATGTTGTTATCTCTAGTCATTTAGCATTGTTCCTCTCTATAGCTTATCCTTGACAGCAGTAAGTTGAAATATTTTGCCATTTTATCTGGTATGTTTGAAGTTATGATTAAGAAGGAAAGCATTGTAATAAAATACCATATAATTTCACCTTCTTCCAGTTATAGTGTAATGAAATGAATTGCCATATTCTTTCTCTAAAGTCATGATGATTATCTGTGAGACACATTTTCGATAGATAGACCATCTAAGGGTCGTGTATTTGTGATGTCATATTCAGTATAGTTCTTTGGTTATGAATATTGTATGTTGGAAATTTTTTCTTATTTATAGGCCATATGGGGTTCTTATATTTGCTATGACATCTATTGTAGAGTCCTTGTATTTTTTATCTTGGTTGTGATCACTATCTACTGGAAACATTTTCTAATGTATATGTCATTTAAGGGTCTTGTATTTGCAATGTAATATGCAATAGATTTCTTTCATTATTCATCTTGTTTTAGGATCAATTTAATGATTCATAAAGAAGTTGTTGGTGTAACTATTAGCTTGGGTGTGAAGAATTTCTACTGGAAAAACTTCTGTTGTATAGGCCATTTGAGGTTTTTTGAGGTTTTTGTACAATCAACGTATATTCAATATAGTTCTTTCATCATTTAACAGAGTTATTTCATCATTCAAGTGTTATCTTCATCAAATCCATGAGGTGAAGTGTGTACATATTCGCATATTATTGGGAATTCTAGAAGTTGTCATCAAGGGGGTGTTAATGTAATGGCATATTCCTCAATTTTTTTAATTTCTCCCTTGTAATCATTGAGGGAGGAGATTGGAATATGTAATGATAACTAGTGTGATGTTGTTGGTATGTGTAATGATGTCTAGTGAGATTTCATAAGAATTTATGATGATCTACCTAGAAAAAGAAGGCATAATACTCTTCGTAACACTCTCTATTATAAAAAGGATTTATCCCACATGCATCATGAAGTAAATTCTATTATTAACATTGTTTATATAGGAAACATGGAAGTCTATTTATCCTACATGCATTATGGGATATAAATATTCCATGCCTTGAGCTATATAATAGAGGTGAAGGAGACCCTTTTATGGTATGTTGTTGAAATACCATATACACACAATGTCGTGCCATTGTGACATGAAGTGAAGATGGAGCGTGATGTGATGCTTATGCGAAGATGCCATGTATTGTAAGAGTTAATGTTTCCTAAAGAATAAAGAAGATCAAGCATTCCTATGAATGTTTCCTCACTTTGGGATTTTACCATGTATATCTCGTGTACTCTTTTTTATTTTCCTCTCTTCTTATTTGAATTGGTGCTTGTGTTGATAGGATATAAAACTAGTTAGGTTCTATTTATTGATTTATGTTTTAGTAAATATATTGTTGTATGTTTATGTATATTTCTCAATAATCTAACATGCACAATCATGTATATATTATACTAAAAATGCACATATATTTATTACATTTTATTTATATGTGTATATATGAAACATGAAGAGGCACAGTGTCAAAATCAAGCCAATCAACATAGTATTCCAAATAACCCAACTACAATATCCCTACAAGTGATGAATAAATGAGGCATGTAAGCAACTCAAGAAACAAGAGTAGTTCATGCAATGATTGATGGAAATCGAAATTGAATGTTACAAGTTGTATAGTTTGGAATGTTTGTCTATGAAAATTAAACATTTTTCTTAGTGTGGGCATATTGTCCCAATTGGAATATGACATGTTACCAATAATTGTAACAATTCTTTATTGACATTTTGAATATAGTTGATGTTTATGTTTACCTATTTTGTAGAAAGAAATTTTTCTTATTGATATATAATAAAATGAATTTATTATTCTACTACAAGTGTCCAACCTCATAAAAAAATATTTTGTTGATTAAAGATATGGATGATTTACATTCTTACAATAAACTGATTTGTAATCAAATAGTATATTTGTATAAACCTCTCTCGAGGTGCAAAACCTCTTATTTAAGTATTGCACTCAAAGAGCTACTGATTTGATTCAAACCAAAAGACACATCTTTTTATTTAAGGTCGACATATAATATTTTTATTATTAATATTTAATATTATTTATGGTCCACATATAATATTTTTATTATTAATATTTAATATTATTTATGGGCAACATTACAACTTCTCCCCCATACATGGTTTTAAACCCATGGGTTGTTTAGGAGGCCTTGCACATGGTCTTAAAACCAATTGAAAGGCCCTCCTAAACCATGTACGATAAAACCATGGGTTGTTTAGGAGGCCTTGCACATGGTTTTAAAACCATTTGCAAGGCCCTCCTAAACAATGTACAATAAAACCATGGGTTGTTTAGGACAAGGACAACATTTTTTTTGGGGATAATTTAATTTTTTATTTTTTTTATTATTTGGTTAGGTAGGAAAATTACCACATCTCCCACATATTGTGTTGTTTTTCTGGCCGACATATTTTTGCGGATAATTAAATTTTTAATTTTGTATTGTTTTGTTAGGTAGGAACATTACAACATCTCCCCCATATTAAGTTGTTTTTGTGACCAACATTTACTTTGGCGGATAATTAAAATTTTATTTTTTATTATTTTGTTACTAACAAACATTACAACATAATATGGACAAACGTTACCATATCTTCCACATAATGTTACAAGATCTCCCTCATACTGTGTTGTAGAGCGCCTCTTGACACAATGATACAACACATTAATGCAATCATTATATCCAAAAACACTAATTAAAATATAAAAAATAGTATTATTATAAAAAAAATATTTGATTTTCTAATCATTAAATGAAATTTTAAATAATAAAAATAAAATTTTTCACTTACATACCCATAATAAAGACAAAGTCAATGCTAAAACATATTGTTGCATTGTGATCATTCTGATCATTGAACTTAATAATATAGTTCATACCTACTTACACAAAAACAGGTTTAAATGAGAATTATGAACCACTGTATTTAAATGAGAGTTATGAACCGATGCCAAATACTATAATAAAAACATTGGTGCTCCTAATGACAATAATAACACCTCTTTCTTCAATAATAATGCAACCTTTTATATTCATGTTATCATTACCGTTACAAGAACTTACAATGCACAAGATTATATATGCATTGGTGCTTCTACATATGCAATATATTCCCTAGCGATTTTACGCATGTAATGTGCACCAATGTTTTTATTATATATGCCATGCTAGTTTGGAACACATATTTTAGATCCACTGTGTGTACAAGGCTATAGAGCATCGATATATATTATAGATATAAACACTGTGGTTTTTTCATTATAAAAAATATGCTTAAGGGATTTGCAAATATGTTGTATGCACGGATACTTAGTGTAAAGCATTGGTAAATATCAATACATAGAAAACAAATGCATATTTAATATAAATGGCAGAGTGGTCACAATATCATATCTTGTTATAATTGCAGTGACCAAAAATCCTTCGTTTGGCTTGCCCCTTCAGTGTGTGTATTTTCACTCATTACGCAACTAAGTTTGGGTTCTCCTTTCCTTTCTACGACTCTGTCTCATTCTTTCTGGTTCAGTGGTTTAGCTCCTCTGTGCGCTCAGCTCCATTTAGATATCTGCCACTTTTTATCTTCTGGAGTATCTGGCTTCTTCGTAATAAATTCCTTTTTGAAAATAGGAAACCTGCCTTCCCTACTCTTATTTCCAGGATCGAAGGTTTCATAAATTCTTACCCTGCTCCAATAAAAATTCTTAAAATTCGGGATGTTGGTCCAAAACCACGGATGGCCTTTCCTTGTGGATTTTTCGATGGGGCTGCTGTAGGGAAAATTGGTGGCTCAGGATTTGTGATCTATCTAAATGATACTCACTTCTTTAGTTTCTCCGTGGGATGTGGTGGCAGCACGAACACTAGAGCGGAATTATTGGCTCTTTGGGCAGTTCTTAGAGTTAGTTTATTGATGGGTCTCCCCATTCATATGATTTTTGGTGACTCTTTGGTTATTATATCTTGGCTCAATAGACTTTCTGCACTTGATGTTCCTGCTCTGATACATTGGTGTGATGAAATAAGAAATATGCTTCAATTGGCCCCTCAGGTGATTTTCAAACACATATTTCGTGAACATAACTTGCTGGCATATGGACTCTCTAAACAGGCCTTGAAATTGGATATGGGTTATGGCACTTTCTCAGAAAATCTGGATGGTATGGTCATCAATCATGGCCATTTTGTTCTTTTTTAATGTTGCTGAGTTTCTTGTATTTCAGCCTTTGACTTTCAGCATTTGGTTGATCAACTTTTCTTGTTATGTTTGAGACCTCTCAGTCAGCAAGTCTTGCTCAGGAATTTCTGTTTGACGATCATCTACATTACTTACTCAGTATATTCTGACCTGATATTTCAGGGATGATGAGAAAAGTCTGCTATGATCAGACTTTATTTTATTTTATTTTATTCTGGAAGGCAGTAGATAGTCTTGTTTTATTATATGTCTATGTGTTGTATTAGTTTGCTTCAGTACTCTCAGTCACAAAGATGGATTATGTAATTGATGTCTTTTGATTCTTATGAATAACAAAGACTGGTATTTTTTCCTCTGAAAAAAAACAAACCCCTACCGATTTTTTTAGTTAGAGTGGAAGTAAGTAAGACTTTCATTATCAAAAGCATAGGTTTTAGTGAAGCCTTTTTTATAGGTTTTTCTCAATCTTATAACATTAAAGAATTCTGTAAAAAAAAATTATACTTATATTAAAAGGTGTTTTTTTAGTGTATGAAGGAAAACTTAATAAAGTCATTCTGTAAAAAATTATACTTATATTAAAAGGTGTTTTCTTTGTAGTGTATGAAGAGTCAAGGGGAACTTAATAAAGTATTTTTTCTTTAGCACTCCACTCCTTTAAAATCCTAAGATAGTTTGCTTATCACACATGCACATGTCTCCCATGATTTCTATGTTGCTTGTATAATCAACAATAACTCATAAAAGAATTTAATTGTCAAATTCATCATTGACAAGTTGCACTTGTTTTTGGACCTTCATCCCCATCCTCATGCATTTGGATGGAAGGATCGTGTTTAGTTTTCATAAATCATGCACACATGCACTATCTTATATGCTCTGATCTTAAAGTCATGAATACAGTCATTTGTGATAATTTGATATGGACTGCTTTATTATGTTTCTTAGTTAACCTTATCAGTTTGATTGGAAATCCCAATATGATACATTAAACAACACTTACATATCACATAAAGATAACACCAAGTATATTGAATGCAATACACTTCAACTACCATATCGGGTTGTTCCTTCAACTACAAAACATTCATTGCGTCGAGGAGGCGCATTCTACAACGCATTAGGGGGAGATGTGTAATTCCTTCCATGCTCATCCTAGAGTTGACAAATGTCATTTAAAAAAATAATAATAATAACATGTTGGCTCAAATTAGAGTTAGAACATTTACAACCGCATATATATATATATATATATATATATATATATATATATATATTAGCCTCAAACCCACAGTCATTCTCCTACAAGAAACCATGATGGAGAGGACGAAAGCTAAAGAAGCCCTCAAACCTTGGCTCAACGAATGGAGTTTTGTGCATATTAGCTCGGATGGACATTCGGGGGGACTGGTAACAGCCTGGAGCCCTGATTTTGTTGAAATTGTGACGGTGAAACACAATATGGTGCTAAAAACAGTGTTAAATAAAAAAGCTCTAGAGAATCTTATGCTTTTTACAATGTTTATGGCCCTTATCATAATATAAAGGTTTTCTAGGAAGCATTCTTCTCTTCGGGACTATTGGAACCTAAAAACATGATATTGGGAGGAGATTTGAATCTTACCCTTTCAGAAAAAGAAAATTGGGGAGCTACAAAAGGATAGGATTGTCTTAGTGCCTTCTTTGCCTCGTTGTTTGACTCAAAGGAATTGGTGGATCTGTAACCTATGAAGCTAACTCCGATAGGGTGGAATAATACATGTGAGGAACAAGCTATTCCCAAAAGCTTGGACATATTTCTGATTTCAGAAAATTTGCTTTCGGGGCCTTTGATTGCAAAAACCTGGGTAAAGGTTGGAGGGTTATTTGATCACCTCCCAATTCTCTTGCGGATACAAGGACATGAACAAAAGCCTATTTCTCCTCTTAAATTCAACTCTTCATGGATCCAAGAAGAGGAATATAATAAGATTGTAGTTGATTTCTGGATCCCTTTAGAAGACATCCCCAATGTCTCCTTTATAAAAGATCTACTAAGAACAAAGAAGGAGACAAAGAAATGGGCCAAGATCTTCATGGCCAACCAACAATGTCAGCTAAAAGAAGTAGAAAATAACTTAAGGAAGATTTATAGTCTTAACAGCTCAGGAATTTTATTAAAGGATGAATTGAAGGAGGTTCGGGAGTATGAGTTAAAGCGAGAAGAATTTGTAGCAAAGGAGGACGAAATTTGGAGGTTAAAAAGAAGGGCCATTTGTATCAAGGAAGGAGATAACAACACAAAAAATTTCCATAGACATGCAACGCATAGGAAAAACATATAAATAGTCTCGACAATTAAGGACTCGAATGGGGAGATGGTATATTCCTTTAAGGAAAAAACGAAGATTGGGGAGAGGTACTTCAAAAACCTCTTCACAAAACCAGAAGGATGTAATATCCAGGAAATTTTGAAAGTGCTAAGCCTTTTTCCGAGACTAATAAGTGAAGAAATGAACAATGCCATGACAGAAGAAGTAACATACGAGGAATTGGAGAAAATAGTTTACTCCTTCCAAAAAGGTAAGAGTCCGGGCCTTGATGGATTCCCTATAGAATTTTATCAAGGTTTCTTTGAATTGTTAAAAGAAGATTTGTTGAAGGTAGTTCAATAATCTAAAAGAGCAGGGAAGGTATTGGGAGTTAGCCCTCATTCCCAAAAAACAAAACTCATTATCCTTCGAAGATTTTAGACCAATTTCTTATTGTAATGTGGTGTATAAAATTATTGCAAAAGTAATAGCACATCATCTTAAGCCGATCTTAAGCGACATTATTACAAAGGAGCAGTTTGGTTTTCTCTTTAATTTTCAAATCCACAATGCGGTGTCATTAACACAGGAGGTAATCCACACCATTAACAAAAATAAGAGCAAAGCCTTTTTCCTGAAGCTAGATCTATCAAAGGCCTATGATAAGGTCAGTTGAACTTTCCTAAGGATGTTGTTGATTCTGTTAAACTAGCAGCAACAAGGAAGGTCTTCTTGCATGCATGTGTTCTTGCATGCAGACGACTTAAATTAGGAAACTGGTTTTATTTAATTTACTTTTCATAAGTTTACTTTGGAAAATAAATTAAAGTGATCTAAATTAACTTTGGTGAAACACTAGTTAAAGTGAAAGTGAAATTAGGGTTTTTGTTTTACCACTAGTTAAAGTGAAAGTGAAATTAGGGTTTTCTCTTTACCTAAAGTTATAAAAGAGAGATCAATTGGTGGAGAGGACACACACACTTGTATTTCAACAGAGACAAGATACAGACATGGAGAGAAATTCAGATAAAGGATTTAGCTAAGAAGATGGAGGAGCAAGCAACAGGATCACCGAGCTTCGTATAGATGGGCCGTACACTCACACATGAGGGTGTTGAGGTTTAGATGGGATTTTACCAGTGATTCTGTCGGGTACTACATTCACCAGGTTTGGGTGAATTTGCAGTGATTGTAAAGGTTCCATATTTTCTCACAATAAAATCTATATTTGACTGCTTCACTAGTTTTACCATCTTGGGTTTTCCCGAGGGTTTCCATACCCAAAATAATAGTGTCAATATTGTGATGTGATGTTGTGATTTATTTCTCAGTTTTACATTTCGCTGCATACTGTAAAATATATTCATGTGTGGTTATTGTAGAGATTTGGATGCATTGTTTATCCCTAGTTTGAATATTAAAGGAAAATTTATATGGTATCAGAGCTATGGTGAGCTAAAGCTGAGAGATTTGCAGCAACAGTGATAGATTAGGGGTAGATATATAGGGAGAAACAAACCTAGACTTCCATATCTAGGGGTTAACAGGTACACTTCACTATGGTCCTGCAGTTGAGAGTTGAGGATAGAATCCAGCGTGCTCATAACTTTCCTACATGGAAAGAAATGATCACAAGGATCTTGGACATCAGTGATGCATAGGAGAACATTGACTCCATGTAGGTTGCACCCATAGATCTGACATATCTAGCATCTTGGAAGAAGATTGATTCCAGAGCCATGTTAATTATCATGGATGGAGTGAAGGACCATATAGTCCCTCACCTTTCTGGTAAGAAGACCGCAACAGAGATGTGGACGGATTTGGAGAGTTTGTACCAAAGCAAGAACGAGAACCGAAAGATGGTGTTGCAAGAGAGGATGCATAGCACGAATATGGCCAGGGGAGAAGGAGTGGTGCCTTATCTCATGAGGATCACACATATCAAGGATGAGCTTGGATTTGTTGGCTCTAAGACTGTGGATGAGGAGCTAGTTCGTATAGCCCTCAATGGCTTCTCTACGCCATGGGATGCCTTTGTCAAAGGTGTTGTGGCTAGGGAGAAGCTCCTTGGTTGGAAGAGACTATGGGATGAATTTATGCAGGAGGATACCCGCATGGATGAAGGATTAGGATCGTCCAGTAGTGCCCCACAGATTGTGGATGACGAGGCTCTAGCCCTTACAGGAGTCGGGAGTCAATTTGGAGGAGCCAGATGTACAAGTACAGGTACAGACATGGAGAACAGGTTCTGGTGGTCAGAGGGAGTCAAGTGGATAGGTTACTTCAGTCATTGACTTCAAGTATGAGCTGCAGCAAGAGACGGATATCTCGCAGCCGAAGCAGGTTGACACTAGGTTAAGGACTAAGTGGTTTAGGCCCACAGTGCAGGATTCCAGGCAGGTAAATCCTCCATAGACATCTTTTAGATGGAGTGTACCACCAAAGAGCCTTAGTTAAATGGAACTGATGATAGATTTGATTGACTATGAACCTTCCATCTTTGGGGAGGCTGCAAAACATGATGTGTGGTAGGAGGCTATGGTTGAGGAGTATCACTCCATTATGAAAAACCAGTTATGGGAGGTTGTGATGAGGCCACAAGGGACAAAGTTGGTGGGATACCGATGGATCTACAAGGTGAAGCACGCAGCAGATGGAAGCATGGAGAAGTAAAAGGAATGCTTCATGGCTAAGGGGTTTTCACATAATGAGGGTATTGACTATGAGGAGACATTCACCCATGTTTCTAGGTATTCTTCCATTCGGACCATTATCTCACTAGCAGCTGAGATGGGTTGGCGTGTCCATCAGATGGATGTCAAGACTGCCTTCCTCAATGGAGTGATAGAGGAGGAGGTGTATATTGAGAAACCATAGGGGTTTGATGTGGATAATAGGGAAATGCATGTATGCATACTGCATCGAGCTCTTTACGGGCTCAAGCAGGAGCCTCGAGCATGGTACTCGAGGATTGAAAGCTATCTACGGGAGATGGGATTTCAGCAGAGTGAGGCTGACCACAGCCTGTACTTATTGACAGGTGAGGTGCCTCTCATACTGTTCCTATATGTGGATGATCTCTTTTTGACAGGAGATGAGAGGCTGATTGGAGACTGCAAGTCCAATATTGCAGTGGAGTTTGAGATGAAGGACCTTGGGTTGATGCATTAATTTTTGGGCTTGGAGGTATGGCAGAGAGATGGATGCTTCTTCATTGGACAAGGGAAGTATGAAGTAGAGATCCTGAAGAGATTCAGGATGGAGGATTACAAGCCTATGACCATACCTCTAGTTTCCATCTGGAGGAATATTGATGCATTAGGGTCAGATGGATTTGATCCTACCTTATATCGTCAACTTATCGGACCGCTTATGTATATGGTCAATACTCGACCAGACAACAACTTTGTATTCAACTCTTTGAGTCAGTTCATGGTGGACCCTCAGAGTGTGCATTGGACGGCTGTGAAGCACATACTTCACTACATCATAGGTACAGTGGAGTATGGATTGGTTTATGAGCACAGGGGATTTGTACAGTTAGCAGGATTCACTGATGTTTTCTGGGAAGGATGTGTAGAGGACCGAAAGAGTACTTTAGGTTGTTGTTTCAACATTGGATTAGGGGTTGTCTCTTGGTTCAACAGGAAGTAGAAGTCAGTTGCATTGAGCTTGGAAGAGGCTAAGTACATGGCTACTTGTGAGGGTATGTGGTTGAGGAAGTTACTTGTAGGGTTTTTCAAGTGTGAGCTAGAGGCTACAATAGTTCTTCCTCATTGAGAGGGAGTGTCAAACTAGCAGCAACAAGGAAGTTCTTCCTGCATGCATGTGTTCTTGCATGCAGAAGACTTAAATTAGGAAACCATTTGCATTTAATTTAATTTTCCTAAGTTTACTTTGGAAAATAAATTAAAGTGATCTAAATTAACTTTAGTAAAACACTAGTTAAAGTGAATGTGAAATTAGGGTTTTTTCTTTACCACTAGTTAAAGTGAAAGTGAAATTAGGGTTTTCTCTTTACCTAAAGTTATAAAAGAGAAATCAATTGGTGTAGAGGACACACACACACTTGTATTCCTATAGAGACATGATACAGACAGGGAGAGAAATTTAGACAAAGGATTTAGCTGAAAAGACGGAGGAGCGAGCAATAGAATCACTGAGCTTCGTACAATTGGGTTGTACACTCACACAGGAGGGTGTTGAGGTTTAGCTGGGATTTTCCCAATGATTCTGTCGAGTACTGCATTCACCAGGTTTGGGTGAATTGGCAGTCATTGTAAAAGTTTCATATTTTCTCATAATAAAATCTATATCTGACTGTTGCACCGATTTTTCCATCTTGGGTTTTTTTCTGGGGGTTTCCATACCCAAAATAATAGTGTCAATATTGTGATGTGATGTTGTGATTTATTTCTCAGTTTTATATTATGTTGCATACTGTAAAAGATATTCATGTGTGGTTATCAATAGATATTTGGATGCATTGTTTAGCCATAGTTTGAATATTAAAGGAAAAATTACAGATTCAGATTGGAATGGTTGTAGAAATAGTCAATTTGATAATGGGGTGTGTACAGTTGGAATCCTTCACGGTTCTTATTAACAGTTCACCTTATAAATTTTTTAGACCTTCAATAGGTTTAAGACACGGGTGCCCGCTCTCCCCCTTTTTGTTCCTTCTTATAGAATATGCCCTAAGTAGGCTAATTCAACACGCCAAGAGGGAGGGATCATACAAAGGAATAATGGTCACAAGATCCAAAGAACTCTCCCACATTTTATTCGTGGATGATGTGGTGATGATGGGAAAAGGAATGTGGGAGAACCTTAGAGAAGCTGAATAGATCTTGGATCTGTACAAAAAGGAAACAAGGATGCACATAAATGTAGAGAAGTCTATTCTCTTAGAGAATGCTATCTCTGAAACGGTAAGAAATAGTTTAACCATAGAAGTCCCTTATATTATATAGTGTCTTTCAAAAGGTTTTAAATATCCAGGGTTTCTTCTTAAACCCAATGCTTATTCTTTCAAGGATTGGCTATGGTTATACAAAAAGATCAAAGGCAGAATTGGGTGCTGGACAAACAAGTTCCTGTCAAGAGGAGGAATATCGGTGTTTCTCAAGGCAGTCTTATAGAGCATACCTGTATATTGGGATACAATAGCGTATATTCCAAAAGGTATACTTCAGAAAATCAAGAAAATGTTTTTTTTTTCCTTTTTATGGATTGCAAGCAAAGAGTCGGAAGGAATAACTTTGGCCAAATGGAAAACGTTGACTAATCTCAAGGAACTTGGTGGTTGGGGAATAAAGAATATATTTCTTTTCTATCAATCCCTGGCAGCAAAAGCCTTGTGGAGATTAATACAGAACCCTAGTTATTTCTGGGGGGAGGTCTTGGTGTCCAAGTATTGTCCAAATGGATCTATCAAAGAGTGAATAAGAAAACCGGATAAAACTTATAAAAATGGATCTATTGGATGGAAGGCCTTTGTGCTTGTGTTCCCTCAAGTAGGAAATTGGATTTCTTGGTATGTAGGGAATGGGAAGGAAGTTCGGTTAGAGGAGGATCCATGAGTAGGAGAAGGGGAAAGTTACAAAATTTCTGGTGCTCTAATTAAAAAACATAGAATCTTTGGGATATCTAATCTCAGTCAGGGCCGCGCCCTCACACAACAAAGAGAAAATATGTGGAAGAAAACTGAAGATTTAGGTCTAGAATATGGGCTCAAGGAAGAATGGAACGAATATGTTTCAGTTTTACAGTCTTGCTATATTCATGTAGATGAAGGTATAGAAGATAAATTGGTGTGGACTAAAAACCTCGCAATAGGAGAATTCAAGGCCAAACTAGGTTACAAGAATTGGGCTTTAGAACAACACCAGGGGGAAAGGGATGACTCGTGGAAAAAAGTATGGAAAAATGAAGGTCCTCTTACAGATAAAATTACCCTATGGATGGCTCTAAGAATTAAGCTCCTAACTTGGGAGAATCTTAAAAGCACGGTTGGCATGGTCCAAGATGGTGTGTTTTATGCCACTCAGAAGAGGAAACAAGATATCACATGTTTTCTCTCTGTTCTTATGCAGAAACAGTCTGGAAGGAAGCTAGAAAAGAGCTAAAATATCAAGGGTTGCGTGCAGGGGATTCTCTTGAACAAAATTCCTCTACATGGTGGTCAGATATCTCGGTACGTCTCTTCAGTGCATTCCCTTCCTCTTTTTCTTATGGTATATGGTGGGCTCGGAATACAACGATTTTTAATAATAGAATGATTCCTCATGAATTGGCTACGACCCTTGTTGTGTAGTGGACAATGAACACAAATGAAAGGAAAAAGAGCCCAAGACAAGGAAATTGGTACCTCCATACATAAACAAAGCAATCCCCTGGGATTTATTTGATGGAGCAAGCCAAGGAGAACCTCCTCTGGGAGGTTTGGGAGGTTTTTTAAACTTCTCATAAAAATTCAAGGTTCAAGTGAGATATGCTCACAGACACTGCACGAATAATAAAGCAGAGCTAGCAGCTTTACATGTTATTCTATAGTTGGTTGTAAACATAAATGCCACTAGTTTACAGGTCTTTGGGGACTCAAAGATGGTATCATACTGGGTCAACAATAAGATTAAGATAAAAGATCCTCATTTACAACAACTTTTGAGAGCAATCATAAGGCTTATGATTATCTTCTCAATCCTCAGCATAACTCGCATTTACAAAGAGTTAAACATGGAGGCATAAAACCTATCTAAACTTGCACTTCTCTTAGTTCCAGGTCACATGGGGACAGAAGAAGTAAAGGAAGAATAGAAGAATACTCACATAATGATGATGTACATTTTGGACAACCATTTTTGTGTAAGATGAAACATTTTAAGAAGAGAACAACAGCCAAAATTGGCATGAGGATGAATACAGGAAAATTTGTATGAAATTTTTGTAAAGATAAGACAAGAATGTCTTCGAAGTGCTAAGGGTGACATCCCTTGTAATAATTTTGATGTAAAGAAAATTCCTTGGGAACAGTTCATGATCACTTTATTTAGGGTGATGGATATTTTCCTATTGGAAGATATATATATATATATATATGTGTGTGTGTGTGTGTGTGTGTGTGTGTGTGTGAGTGTGTGTGTGTGTGTGTGTAACAAATTAGGTAAATTAAAACGCTTCGTCAACATTTACACTTTAAAAATAGGATTGCATCTCAAGAGATTTAATCCCTCTCGGTGCTTGCTAGATCCCTTTTAAGATGGATCTATGTTGGTTAACCTTCATCTAGCGACACTACACCTCACAACATCATTAAAACCTAGGTTAGTTGAATAAGGATCCTTTACTTATATCAGGCCCTTCAAAAGTTTTAAAGGACTCTTATACACCTCATCCTTTGACATATGCTTTGATTTCTTGTGTCTCTCTTCCTTGGCCCCAATTCCCTCCAGACACCACCTCAGGAGGACAATATACAAACTTTCGAGTATCTCACCTAGTGTAAATTTATTTGCTTACTTGGAAGTTATATTTGGTGGCCTCTTCTCATTGGTTCACTACCCAATTCAACATTATTAATCACCTGAAGCCTTAATGTTTAGAATGCTCTATGTCATGACCTTCTGAATCGGTTAAGTATTTGCGATGTTGTTAACACATATAATGAATTAGCATTAAAGATAGATATCATGAACATTTGTATTCTAGATATTGTTCCATATTTTTAGCTTCCATTCTTTGTATATCAAGTTTTTAACATGTATACTTGCTAAACTTATCAAGGATCTAATGATTTCCTTCCTTGTCATTAAGTGAGGTTTGCATTTGCATTTCCCTCTCTTCAAAGAATTGAAGGCAAATGATTTTATTCTTGGGAGGAGTGATAAGGATTGATGATGTTTTACCATCTTTTAGCATCTCATAATAAGGATTCATAATATGTGAATATCCTATTATTATTTTTTTGAACATTAATGTAGGAAAGATATTATATTTTGTTATTTATTTTGCTATTATTGTGGATGGTTGAGATCTTATTTCAACTATATCTATTAGTATGATCAACTGCTAGTTTTGAGCTTGTGGCACTAGAGAAAGAAGAGTTCGTCAACATCTTGCCATGGGAAGATCTACCCCCCTTCAATTTGGATTGAATATGTGAATCCTTAAAGAAAATGGTCATTGTGATCTTGGCGACACTTGAGGAGGGATGAGGCTCAATGATAAGTGTAAGCTACCCAATCATCATAAGCAATTATCTCTTGATAGAAGAACATAACCATCACAAGCAATTATCTCTTGATAGAAGCAGCAGCACCACCCTATGATTGCCTCTTGAGAGCATAGGTGGATGCTTGGGCATGTAGAGCAAGGGTGACTATTTCCCATTCTTATTATTGATGATGATGATGATGAGGTTGATGATTACTATGCACTAAGCCAACTTTGGTCTATTGAACCTATACAATTAAATTAATTACATTAATTTATAATGTTATTTCTATGTTAAAAAAACCTCTGAACAACATTTTCTTTGAAGATGCAAGATAACTTTTACATCTAGGATTCTCGTGTCATGAATCATGTAGAGGATGAAAATAACTCTATTAAAATCTTCAATATATTAGATTTATGTTTCTAAACATTTATAATACAATCAAACTCAATATCAACTCATAAAAATTAAACAACACTCATAATTAAATAATAAATCAAAGTAATTAATTTATATTTATAAATCTCATAATTAAAATAGATGTTTGTCAACGATATCCTTCATAATCTATAAAAAACAAAAAACAAAAATCTTTTAAACATTCATTCATGGATGTACAGAGACCACTTTTATTTCGTATCCATGCCACTTATACTTATATGTAAAGAAGTCACGAATAATATCAAAGTAGTGTGACTTTTTATGCATTGAAAATTATTGGTAAATTAGTGTGGCTTGTTTTCTACTTGACAAGATGTTTGAGATAATTTATAAGATTATATTTTGATCATTTACAAGTTTCATGTATTATATGGTGAAAAACATTTTTTTAAAAAGTTTTATTTATAAAAAATATTAAAACTAATTTATTTATATTTTTAATTTGATTTATAAAAATATTAAATTAATTTTAAAAATTTTCACTTAAAAATTTTTATTTACAAAAATATTTGATTTAATTTTCCAAACATTTATAATGGAATATAATCCATTATCTTATTCACTTATAAAAATCATCAAAATTTAAAAATCAAACTTAATTATTTATTAAGTTATAAAATAAAATAAAACTCAATTTTTTATAAAAATAATATAATATATTCATTTACAAAAAAATTCAATAAATAATATGATACACTCATATCTAATTTTCAAAACATTTGTGATGCAATACAATTTAACCATATTAATTTTAAAAATAAACAAAATGCGAAAAGTCAATAACTTATTAACTTATAAAATAAAACAAAATTCAATTTTTTTTATAAAAATAATACAATAATCAGAATAAATAATTGAAATTTATAAATTACCAAATTAAAATTGATATCAATAAACATTATTAATCATCACATTTTTTATATAAAAAAAAACAAGATACTTGTCAAAATAATGTGAATTTATATGTATCACTAAAACTATTAGTGATAAAGATATAACTATTAAGGATAAAGATAACAAGATACTTGTCAAAATAATGTGAATTTATATGTATCACTAAAACTATTAGTGATAAACATATAACTATTAAGGATAAAGATAACAAGATACTTGTCAAAATAATGTGAATTTATATGTATGACTAAAACTATTAGTGATAAAGATGTAGAATGTATCACTAAAAGTATTAATGATAAAAATGTAGACTGTCAAAATAATGTGAATTTATTTGTATTACTAAAACTAGATAAAAATGTGGAGTTAACTTTTATTTTTTAAATGTTTTTGGATTATTAATAAGGTAAAGAACTAAAAAAACATTTTTTTTTTTCAGATTTTTTATTTAAACATTTAAATAAATTTAAATTTAATAATTTTTAAAAATTAAACATTTTTTTAAATTAAAATAATAAATAAATAAAATTAATTTATATTTATCAACTTTAATAAAAAATGAGCATTAACAAGCAATAACCAACCATATAATAAAAACTGAAACTAAAATCTTTTATTTAAAAGATAATTTAGAGTCAAAGCGTCGACTCCTTCCTTACATGGAAATCAAAACCAAAACAGGAAGAGGAATCCAATGAAAATCAAAACCAAAACAGGAAGAGGAATCCTCGTGACGCTTCGTTATGTAAATATTCTTGAAATATGCGATTTTAACAGGGAGTTGCGTTCACCCTGCCAATTATTTTATCCTTTTGCTGGATGAACTAAGTCCTACTTTAATGCCATTCATCGTCCGTTCCTTCTCGAAGCTGTAGACGGATTGGAAGGCCTTTAATCAACCGAGGAAAAGGAAAGTAGCAGATCTTATCATTCTCCAGTGCCTCCCATCTGCAAATATTACGAACATATAAAACACAATTTAATTTTAGAAGATTCAATTTTTTTTACAAAGCATAAAGAAATTCAGAAATTCATATAGCTAAATACTATGTTGAAGGTAATTTTCAAGATTGGTTGAAAACCATTCTTATCAAGATTACTGATTATTTCCATCCAATCAGCAAAGAGCAGAATCAATCTAGATAAACTCAGTTGACAAAAAAAATCTTCAGACCAAACCAATGTGATACATCATCATGATGGAGCACATTGATTTGGTCCCAAACATCCATACCTTGTAAGCCTTTACCATGAATCTGGAAAATTACCATCAACATAACATGCATGGTAGAAGCTTGAGAACTGAAATCCAGATACTCTCTTTGCTGCTACACTATTTTGTATAGATTAACTTTTCTTTCCTCCTAAAACTAATTTTAGAAGCTGGTTTATTTCTCATGTTCTCAAATAAGTGTATAGAAGAAAAATCAGAACCTGAATTTGGTGACGAAGTTATGGAGAAAGAGGGCCAACTCAAGTTTTGCCAGATGCATTCCTGGACAGAGCCTGGCACCTCCTCCAAAAGGCATAAACGAGGGGTTCTTTAAGAGCTCCTGCAATGCAAAATATTGAGCTAAATGATACAGCTAACACAGTTTGGGTTATTGAAAACATGAAGTTATGGAATATTTCATGCTAATTACTTACTTGATCTTGCAACTGCTGTTGCCAACGCCATGGGTTAAACTTAAGAGCAGAAGAATGGTACTTATCGTCCAGATGGGTGCCTGTCAGAAACACATACACTGTCCATCCTCTTGGAATCACAAAGCCTCCTGAGAAGAATACAAGTTTATAATGATCAGAATGATGAAGAAAATATCATAGTTTATAATGATCAGAATGATGAAGAAAATATCATAACTAGGGTATAAACAGAACCTAAACAGAAGCCAGCCATTGAAGAGCAAAAATGATTGTTGATACCTTTGGTTTTAATGTCTTCTTTTGCTTCTCTGAAAACACCTGGACCAAAGTTGCCAAGACGAAGTGTTTCATTTATGACCTGAGAATTGAACAAATACAAACATGATTGGTCATCTGGACATGCTATTGCTTATATTGTAAAAATTAAAACATTAAGTTGGTAATAAATTGATTTTATTTTATAGCATTTTATGTTTAACTTGATTACATAATGTAATCATCCAAGTGTAATAAAGGTTTTGAATGATCTCCTCTCAAAATCTTGCATCACCAAAAAGAAAGCAAATTACATACACATTGGGTGAATTTCAATGACTGGTAGTCATCCCAATTGAGCTTTTGGTTTCTTAGGTTCCCCTTTTTCTTTAACAGAGCATCGTGCTCAGCCTGTGCCATACATTTTCCACCATCAGTACAGTCCAGTCCAATATCAATGTATTATTAATACCAGAAACAAGGAATGAAATGATTGTATTTTATTATAGACATTTGAAGCAGCTATACAGTCACCCACCTTCAGTTCCTGATATGCTTTGGGACAGTCTGTGAGAAATTTGATAGCGAATGACATGGATCTGGACGAAGTCTCATGACCAGCAAAGAGCAAGAATAGTATAAAATCTGCTATCACTTCTTCTGAAAGCGACTCTTCTTTCAAGAGTTTTGTCAACAAATCATTATGGACAACTTGTGGGTGCTTCCTTCTGTCTTCTATACCCTCGTAGATCTTTTTTAACAGAAACTCCCTGGCCTGCAGCAGTGCTGGACTAGTCATTACTCATCCCATAAAGAACAAATCAAAATAATTATCAATAAAATCAAAGATAAAATTAACGAGCCTCTTGTTCACCTTAAATCCTCTGGCGTACGCGGTACCCGGGATTCTGATGGGAATAGCCAGGAGAGCTTCAGAGAAATAGCCAAACGCCTTACAAATCTCTTCCGTCTCCTTGGAAGGGGATAAGTCCAATAGTTGTTTTGCCATTAGATTCAGGACAAGCTATACCATAAATTTTCAAAATTTAACCTTCAAAATTTTCAAACCCTATTCTGGAAAAGAAAAATCGCCAGAAAACAAGGGCGAAAACGTAAAAAAGATCTGAACAACTACCAGAAAGCTTATAAACCAATAAAGATTATTAACATTGATTGGTTTCTTGATGTTGCTGACCTGATGACACTCCTCTTGAAGATGGATATCTTTCTTGGCTTGCCATTTGGCCAAGGTGGTGTGCAGAAGGTTCTGTATGTCCTCCATGAAGTCCACACTCAACCTCTCGAACCTCAGCAAATTTACAGCCGTTCCGTGGAGCTTCTTCTGGAGATCTCCATGCACCGAAAGCAAACCAAATTTGCCGATGAGATTTCGAAGAGGTTTGGGATAGTTGGCTTGAAACTGCCTGCCTTCGTGTTGCAGGACATGTTTGTTGAATTCTGGATCGACGGACACAACAATCTGAGATCTCCCAAACAGATTTGATCTGAATATCCCTCCATACCTGTGTAATTTGTATTCACATTTCACATATAAATGGAATTTATTAGTATATACTATAAATTTTCCCAAATATACTATGGCTTAGCATCAACCTATGGTAAAATTTAGCTTTACCTTCGCTCTCGCTCTTGAATGTACTGGCGTGGTTGATGAATGGAATTAATGCCTCGGAAGAAGCTGATGTTTTCTCCAATCAATGGCCATCCTGTAGAACCAGGCGGCAACTTGTAGGCTGGACTGTCCACCCTCCACAGTATTTTGTAGAGCTGAAGCAGTAAGAAACTCAGCACGAAACAGACCAAGCCCACTATCCATGAATATGTAATTAGGGTTTCCGCCATGGTCGCCAATCCACTGCTTTCTTCAGAGCACCACTCCACCCCCTTTTATTCATAAGGCCAGTGCCACTCTATGCCATATTCAACGCCTTAACTATGCCTCCTCTTCAATTGATTTGATTCGTTGACGCCTTAACTATGCTTCCTCTTCAATTGATTTGATTCGTTGTTGCCAACTTGCCTGTATCAAAGATTCCGAAGCTTTTTGTCCACTTTCATATTCCATTGTGCAGAGCTGCCCTGGATTCCAATTTTTTGTTTTGTGTGTTGATCACTGTACCTACTCTGCGAGAATAATAAAATTAGTTCTTTATCATTTTACCATGAAAAGCTGTGAACAGTGCAACATAATATTCAAAGCAACGTAATAATGGCTTATTATTTTATTTATTTCGTTTTCAACGTTCGAGATGTTTTTTATAATTAAATCATTTTCAATGATCAAGATGTTTTTTATAATTAAATCATTTTCAACGTTGAAGATGTTTTTCATGAATAAAAAAAAGCCAAAAAGCGGCACCTTGATAAAGTAAGATTTTAAAGATAAATGCATTGCTAAGACTTTAAATATAAATACATGGCTATATAAGGAATTGTACTTTTAAAAAATATTTTTATTTTATTTATTTCATTTTCAATGTTTGAAATGTTTTTCATAAATAAATCTTTTTCAACGTTGAACATGCTTTTTATTTTGTCAAAAAAAGAAAAGAAAAGTGGCACCTTGATAGATTAAGATTTTAAAGATAAATGTAAAAATAAATGCATTGCTAAGACTTTAAATATAAATACATGACCATGTAGAGAATTGTACTTCTAAAAAATATTTTAATTTTTTTCTTAAAAGAAACTTAATTTTATCTGAGTAAAACAAAATTTTGTATAGATATTTGGTACCATGTATTCCCATGTTACAAACCCGTTTTTTTTCTTAGATAAAAAGCTTAATTTTATCTGAAGTAAAACGAAATTATATTTTGTATATTATATGTATCATGTATTCTAATATTACAAACCATAGATTTGTAGTGTAATAAAAAAAATACTTATATAATATGTCGTGTGTATCTATCCTTTGTATGGTTTGCCATATATTTTATATGTGTATATATTTTCACAAAACATTTGTTCAAAATAAACTTATAAAATAAAAAATATAAAGGTGATTTGTCAAATTTAGGAAGCATATTTATTTTCATTTGGTATGTGTCCCAAGTCTTCAATGAATCGTCTAGTATTGGAAAAAGTTCTCATTTTGTGCCTCTAAATTTTTTCATTTATCGAAAGTTAATTGAAGCCGCTCTTTTGATAGTTTGCCAGCTTCAACATTCCTTTCTGTGTAGACATGAAAATGTATCAAAGCTTTTTGCAAGGCGACATCATGAAAATGTATCAAAGCTTTCTGCAAGGCGATGGACTTCCTCAATCAATGAAAACAAGAATATATTGTGGTATTTTTTAGTTTTGTTTGCCCAGTTTATTACATCATCAAATCAACAAAAAGTTAAATCATGTTGCAACCATTTTCTTTTGCAAAACATAAGAGAAGTTTATAGCCATGATTTTTATAAAATTATTAGTTCTAGGCTCCAATCCCATTTGAAGTTTGAAGAAATGAGCATTAGATAAAAATAGGATGCTCTCCCCCAAGAAAGATTGTTTTGAGAAGCGTCGTCGAAAAAGTCCGAAGGAATATCTTGGTTCATTGATTCCGTTTGAATAACATGGACAACATGAGTAGTGGGAAGTGCGATAGGAAGTGAAGACACTAGAAAGCAATCTTTTATGGGATAGAGAGTTTGTCCTGGAATCCAAACCCCCCAATTTACAATAAGAGGCAAGGCTTTAATGTTTGAAAATGATTGATTCATTAACCATGATTTCAAACTAAAAAAATGTTTTATTACTTTAACTATAAATTTAATATAATTTAAATTTAATTGATAACTTTTAAATAACTTGAAAATTATTTAAAACACATTTTTACTACACTAATAGTAACTCAATAGTTTATGAATATGACATTTATCATTGTGCTCTTCCAGTGCACTCATGGGCGGTTGATCAACACTATTGAATCATGCTCGCAACTATTTTTTTAGAACCATGATCTCCAAAGATCACATGGTTCACACCTTAAACCTTAATGCTAAGAAGTCATGTCGCAACAAGAGGTGGGGAGAGATGGAGCACAGGAGGTTTGTCGGCTTTACTAGGGTTAGGGTTTTGGGGGTTAGCGAGGTGGAACCAGGGACCAGGATCACTGTCGACTGTTTGGTCTGGTTCAGGTGTCTTTTGACTTGCGTTTGATGGAGGTTTCGTGGTTCTGTGTGTCTAGCTTTGTGGTATTCCGGGGTTTGGTGTTTGGATTTTCTAGTTTCGACAGTTTGTTGTGGGACAAGAAGGTCTGGTCCTTTTGTCTTTGTCGATAGGGGTTTCTCAAGCGTTATGTGGTGGTTTCAGGGGCCTCGGATGCTGGGTTTGTTGGTTCCTGTGTTTCCCTGCTGGGGTGAGAGGTTTTGTATCTATCGGGGTTGACCTGGGAATCGGTCATGTGTTTCTGGTACTGGCATGTACCCAATTTACTCTGTTTCGTCTCATTGTGTTTTCATTATTCACAGCCAGGAATGCACATATGGGGACTACTAGAGTGGTATATGATGGGGTGCTCCCACGTTGTAAGGTGAAGGCTTATAAACAGTTGCAGGAACGTAAGCATTTTGTGTTCGATAGGGATGGTGTTATGGAAATTTTTTTGTCTTTGTGCTCGTGAGAATTGGTTGGGCGGCTGGATTATTGTCAGTTGGACAAAGAGGGTTGGAAAAAGTGGATTGCAAAATATTGGAAACCTATTATGGATTATGCACCTACTATGAGCAAGTTGGCGAATGGTTGGTTTGTTTTCATGTTCTTAGAAGATGACGATGTTGTGCACATTATGGAATATGGTAGGTGTCTCATACGAAAGGGTTCACTTGTTCTTTGTCGGAGGTGGGTGGATTTTGACCCGGAGTGGTCTAGGGTTTTTAAACACCATCTTTGGGTATTCCTCCCTCATCTCTTGCTGCCTTTATGGTCTTGGGAGGCTCTGCAGGTTATTGCAAATTGTCTTGGTCACTTCATATCTCTGGAAGGACATATTTTTCATGCTTTTGACAAGCGACTAGCGAATGTACTTGTGGAAATGGATGTATCTGAGGGGCTTCCTGCAGATCTGGAGCAGGCCTGGGGTCCACATTCCAGGGTTCAAAATCTATACTTTCTCTAGGTGTCATTTCATTGTCATTTATGTCGTTATAATAGGCATTTATGGGACAAGTTCCCATCATGGCGTAGTGGTGGTATCGCTAGGTATGCCCATTGTTCCGAGCTTGTCCGTTCCTGCTCCAGTCTGGGTTCAACTAGGACCTTTGTGCTTCCTACAGATGAATCTCAAGAGGTTTCGATTCCCATATTTGTATCTGGTAAGTGAGATCCTCTCAATGATGCGGTGTATATAGATTTCTCAAAAAATGATATAGATGTTATCAATGGAATTGAGAGGTTGGCATCGGGTGGTGGTCATATTGTTGTTGTTGTGGGTATTGTTGAGCTTTATGTTTTTTGATGTTGGTTTTTATGTTGGGGGTGTTGCTTGTGGTATAGTTATGGGTGGGATAGATGGGCGGTCTCAATGGAGGCTATTTTGGTGTTGGGGGATTCGGCAGCGGTTTTTTGGGGGGGGATTTGTGTCTGTCAGTGGAGTCGGCAGGGTCGAAGGTTTTGATTGGTAGTTTGAACCTTGATTCTGGTGTGGGGGAGGGGTGAGTGGACATGCGATGTTTGGTGGATAACCTTGAGTATTTCCTTTCGTTGGGTGTTGTTTTGACGTCGGGGAGAGGGGGGTACCCTTGTCCTCGAAGTCCACTAGAAAAAAAACCTTTGGGGATCCGTCACTCTTAGAATATCTACCTATCTTCACAGAATGTACTCCCATCTCACCTACCATTCTTCCCCTATCCTCGATTCAACATGAAAATGTGACGATTCGTCGAGGGAGTAAGGATAAACCCTCCACTAGTTGTTGGGGTGATGAGAAAGGGTCGGAGGGTGGAAACTATATACCCTTATATACTCGCATTAAGGAGGCAAGCAGGGTCAAGAAACCTCCTACTCCTTTCGGGGCCATTAGAGCAGAGAAACCCTGCTTAGTGGTTACCTAATGTGAATAGTCTCTTTTAATATTAGAGGGTTTGGTGGGTGCCCCAAGATGCTTTCCCTCAAGAGACTGTTAGATGCACTAAATCCTGACATGGTATTTTTACAAGAGACTATGTGTAGTCGAGGACACACTCTGCTTTCTTTCTCCCAGCTCAGACCGTCTTGGGAATTATGTGCTTGTGGTGTTGCGGATTTGTCAGAGGGGTTGTTATCGCCTTGGAACCACTTGGTTGTTAGATGCAAGGATTTCCTTACTTTTGTGGGTATCTTGGTTCAGGCCCTTTTCAAAGGTGTTCATAGTGTTTTGAACTATTTGAATATTTATGGTCCATATATGGCACAGGAACGTTTATGGAATCAGGTCACTATTAAGGGGTTTTTAAGTCCTGTAACCTTATTATTGTAGGTGATAGGAACTTCACAACTTCGACGATGGATATCTGGGGCTGTAGTGCTCGCTGTGATCCATCATCAAAATTTTTCATCATTTTGTTTATGGAGTCACAGATGGTGGATATTCACCCACATAAATTGGGTCCTACATAGTGTAATGGTAGGTCTAGCAGTCCTAGTATTGGCAAGAGATTAGATCGGTTTTGGGTGGCGGAACACTTGGTTCCCTTGTTACCACAACATAGGGTCTAGACCCGTCCATTAGACATATCTGATCACTTTCCAATCTGCTTGGATTGGGTTATGGATGGGAGTCAACCCTTGACCCCTTTTAAATTCAATCCTTCTTAGTTATTGGATGTGTATTTTGTTACTTTTGTTAGGCTAGAGTGGTCTCGGGTGGGTCTCGGATGCAGGTAAAGGGCATTTTTGGGGTGATGGGGATGTTGATAGAAAAAATTAAGGTTTTGAAGTATTTGTTGCGGGACTGGAAATGTTGAAGGAAAGCTGAGCAGAATATTGAGTTGGACTCGATTGATTCATCCATTTACGAGCTCTTAATGTTGTCTCCTATTGGTTCCATTTTGGTGGAGGAGAGTATTCGAATTGTTGAACTAAAGGCTCATAAGGAGGCGATTCTTGCATTTGAAGTGTTGAACGTGAGGCTTAAGAGCCGTGTGCTATGGATTGAACAGGGTGATGCAAATACTAAGTTTTTTCAAAATTTCACCGATCCTTGTCGTAACACTAATGTGAATTGGGAACTTGTGGATCGACATGGTTCATTGTGTAAGGGGGATGATGTCTTAAAGGAGGTTGTTGTTGATTTTTTTGCCACTACTTTCAAGGAATAGGCTACCCCACATATACAGAAACAACCATAGGTTGTCCAAGTCTTTCCTTCTTTTTTTTACCTCGGAACATGTGGATGAATTGGGTCAAGCGGTTACCTTAGAGGAGGTGGAAGAGGTTTTGAAGGGGTTCACTAAGGACAAGAGTCCGTGTGGACGGTTGAGTTTTTTCTGGCTTTATTTGATCTAGTGGGTGGGGAATTAGTGGAGGCTTTGGAACATACTAGGGTGGAAGTACATGTATTAAATTCTCTCAATACCACTTTTCTTACCTTGATTTCGAAGTGTGATAAACATGTATCTTTTGTTGATTTTATACCTATCTCACTTTGTAATCCGGTGTACAAGATTATCACGAAGTTAATTTCAAATAGATTGAAACCACTTTTGGTGGGATTTTTATCGAAGGAATAGTTTGGTTTTCTCAAGAGCCGATAGATCTTGGAAGCAATGGCCATTACACGAGAGGTTTTACACTTGATTAAGATACATAATATGGAGTCTCTAATATTGAAGGTGGACCTTGTCAAGGCATATGATAGGGTCAATAAGAATTTGTTGAGGCTCATACTATTGCAGGTGGGTTTGACACTGAACACCGCAAACTGGATTATGGGTTGTGTAACTTCTGCAAACTTTGCAGTACTTATCAATGGTACACCGTCGAGAACCTTTAATGATGGTCAGGTGTTGCGAAAGGGATTCCCTTTATCACCTCTACTTTTCTTATTGATTGTATAAAGTTTAATCCTACTGATTAAGGATTCCAAGTGTAAAGGAAATCTTAAAGGAATTATTATTTCTTCTGCACTTTCCCTCACACATCTACTGTTTGTAGATGATATTGTTTTATTTGGACATGGGTCGTTAGAAGAATGGTGATGTTTCAAGTCTATCATTGATTTATTTTATGCTACCTTAGGTATGCTATTCAACATTGAGAAATCTTCCTTTTTATTCAACAATCTTAATTCACTATTGATTGACGATTTGAAGGGTCTCTTACCTTATAGAATGGATCCTCTTGAAGTGGGTTTTAAGTACTTGGGATATTGGGTTAAACCCTAAATTATATGGTTAAATACTGGTGGTGGTTGGTTAAGAAGTTTGAGAAACATGTAAGTAATTGGACTTATTGTTTCTTGTCTCTTGGAGGCAGACTCATCCTCCTTAATTCAATGTTGAGTGGCATTCCTGTCTATTGGTTTTCACTGGTCAAGATATCGTCTTCTATTCTCAAGGAAATCAAGAATATTATGATTAATTTTCTGTGGGTTGGCGTGGAGACTAGTACTATTTCACATTTGGTTAGATGGGAGGTGATCTCTCGACCTTATTGTTGTGGGGGATGGAATGTCAAGAACCTTGAATGGTTTAATGTACTCTCGGGTTGAAGAGTTTGTGGTTGGCACTGACAGATAAGATTTTGTGGAACAAAATCCTCCAGGCTAAGCATTTACGTAAGTTATATTTGATTGATTGGATTCGGAAGGATTCACTTTCTGTGACAAAAACATCCATCATTTAGAATGGTTTTATTTATGTTTTGGGTTGGGTGATTAAGGATATTTCCTGGAAGGTGGATGATGGGAGTTTAGTTTAGGTTGGTATAGACCCAGTTGTTGGTCTAAAGCAGCATTTTGTTATGTAGCAAGATTTAATTGACTATCTCCAGGACATTGGCATTCAAACACTATCGTAAGCTCAAACTGATTGCAAAGAGCCAACCTATGGGTCATATTGGTTTTAGGCTAGTGACCTGGATTTGTCGGGGGAATCGAGCAATGAATGAGATAGGTCTGTTACATATTTATATTCAGTTAGTCTCTATTTATCTAATGGTGTGGACATATATGCGTGGTCATGCAATTTAGTGTCTGGGTATATTACCAGGAAGTTGGCTTATGGATTCATAGTTGAAAATCATTTGATTCCGGTTGACGGTTGGTGGCATAAAAAGCTTTGGAGCTGGAATTTTATGTTGAAATTAAAACATTTCACCTAGAATGTCCTTTACAATAGAGTGAATACATGGGAAAACATTTTGAAGAAAGGAGAGATTGGAGCTAATCTTTGTCACCTGTGTTTTATGTAGGTTGAATTTGTGGAACATTTATTTATTGATTGTTGCTTTGGTAAGGAAGTCAGATGGGCGGTTTCAAATTTATTTGGAGTGACTTTTCCTTGGGAATATTATCCTTTGAAAGAGGTTTTTATGCAGTGGTTGAGGGTTGGTTTGAAACTGTTGTATCTTCCCATTTACTATTGCTGGTTTATATGGAGATCTAGGAAAGATGTTATATTTGGTGATATCAGACTGAAGGTTTTTATCATCATGAGGAGGATCATTAAGTTTTCTGTGAAATATCCTGGGTTGGTTAAGGTCAAACCTGGAAGAGTGATTGGGTTTCCTCCTGTGGTTTCCTTGGTGATGGATTTCTTTGATGGAGCCACGACAGATGGAAGAGGGGGTGGGCAGTGTATTATTGTATATTAGTAAGACTCATCTCTTCCATTCTAAGCTTGGATGTGGTAGTAGTACCAATAATAAAGAAGAACTATTGGAACTTTGGGGACTACTCTTTTTGGCATCTTCGATGGGTCTTCCAAATTTTATTGTCTTTGGTGATTCGAGGATTATTATTGATTGGATCAATAATATAGAAAAATTAGAAGTTCATGAGCTTGAGGATTGGTGTAAACAAACTAAATCTATCAAGGATTCATTCCAAGCAGTCCTTTGTTGGCACATTTACATAGAGCACAATTGGATTGCTGACAACCTCTCAAAGGCACTTTTGTCCCCTCCTGGTTACCTCAGTATCTCAGAATTGTGGAGGGAGAACTGACATACTCCTCTCCGTTTAGGATCTTCGAATAGATGATATTCAACAATATCTTGATGTTGAGGCAATAGGATTTTTGAATTTATATTTGGATTGACAAGTCAGTTTTATTTATTAGAAATGAAGAGTTAGACCACTGACTTGTTACTTTTTGTGGATATGGGACTTGGACACTACTTAGTTATTTTGGTATACTTTTTTCTTCGGGTTTTTTTAAGTACTACTTGGTTTTCTCAGTGATGTAAATAGTTTCTTTATAAAAAAGAAATGATATTTTCTACTTGAAAAAAAAGCCATGTCGCAACAAAAAAAATCCACCAATGGAAGGTAACGTTCGAATTGGCCTTTAATACTAAGAAGCCATGTCAAACAAAAAGCATCCACCAATGGAAGGTGAGGTTCAATAACAAGTGTTTTTTATATATCAATATTGTACATAATTGTAAGAACCACGAATGTGGTTAAACTTATGACCTCTACCTAAGAACTCAATTGAGTCACTTACTCTTATAGTGCTACTCTATAACAAATGGTAATTGACTTACAAAAATGTAATGGAAGTCACGTATGGTTAATAATGAAAGTTTTAAAGATCCATAATTTTGTGAAAGTGTAGAAAATTTTGTGAATCTTACTAGTTCTTAAATTTTCAACCAAAAAAATGTTTGGCCATATTTTTGTAAAAATATTCAAATTTCAAAGGATTTTATATAGTTTTTTTACAGTTTTAGAAATGTTTATTTTTTTTGAATGGAAATTGGTGAATCTTGTTTTGGAAAAAAATTGAAAATTAGCCCATGGGATAAATTTCGCCCCTAAGATTTCCTTAATTAAGATTCCACTTCAAGCTTGTCATTTCATTGTGTCCATATAAAATCTATAGAAAGTTACAATTTAATTTTTTTATATGTGATCACATATCTATATCATAGTGAAAACCAAAACTCAATATAAGAAATAGAAAAAACAGTCTATTAACGTGGAAGATGCGATTTTAAAGAAGAGTAAAATGCTTAAGTCTATTTATGAGAAAACCAACATAGTCAAATATATAATAGCATAGGCCTTAACCATTCATCATGATAAATTTTCTATGAATTAAAAATAACACGCTTCACCTTGCTACCAATTTGGTTAGCTAGGCTTGGATCGCCTATAGGATGTGTCCCAAGGTGAATTTTACTATCAAAATTCCTTGACCTACATCATTTATTCTATTCATGGGTGTGAAACCACCTTTCACCTACACAATCAAATTGTTAATAAATTCGGAAAAATCGCAAGGAAATATCGCCTATGGAGCAGATTTCAAATAGAAAAATTCAGACATGAATTTCAAAGGTATCATACTTAATATGATATCACGAGTATGATGTGGTATTTAAGAAACCTGAAAATTAAGGCAGTATATAATTTAGGATATTGAAAATTGAGCAATATTTTTTTAGTATGGAAGAGAAATACTCTACCATACCAATCCTTGCACCCACACTCTCAAAGACCGAGAAAAATAATTAGCTTTGGGTGGGATAGTTGTTATGTCAACACCTTTCTAATATGAAATAACAAATCCATGTAACCAATACAAGAAGGAAAGTCAATTCTAATTAGATTATTTGATTAAGGTGTGGGCCTAGATTATTCAATTCCCCTTAAGGGTGAGCTAGTTGGGAGGAGATACCCAAAATCCAACTAGTTGAGGGTTGGTGTGGCCCAGGTTGGATGTGATCCATGGGTGATTTTGACGGCTTAGATGTCCCTAGGTCATGGTTTCTTAAACCAAAGGGCACTCCCACAAGTCATGGATATTCTAGTAAACAAAAACAAAAATACCAACATAAGAAGGCATCATTATAAAATTAAAAAAAAATTGAATGATTTTACATAATATAATTTTATAAAAAATGAAGAAAAGAAAACCAAGACTGGTCAAGAATTTAAGAATAAAAAATAATAATAATACCTTGAATCTGCATTGATTCTTTACAACATGAGAAATGAAAAAAATAGTTAGCATGCATCTTCAGTACATTCCAACTAGATAGGAACCATACTTGTGGAGACTACTTTCATAAGGGCATCAAAATAGGGGTTCATGCGGATGTTGACTAATTGTTTATATTTGTTGATAGTATTATTCTCATCTGTACATTTAGTTGTTCCACCATCATCCACAAAATTCTTGGCACAAGATGCAACAATTGACCTAACAACATTAATACATCACATAGTTAGAAACATATTTTAGAATATTGTGGCACAATTTATTTATCAAAGAAATTCATGTTCTGAGTATCAATAAAACAAAAGGTTTGAATATTACTATGTAGCTATATACGATAGGTCACTAACCTTCTAGGAAAAATATTGCCTCTTTCATTGCCTTAGCAATTGTTGGATCCTCATTGTAGCACTCATAACAATTTCCCCATTAAGGATCTTTCCAAACCTGCTCACATTAAACAAGACATTCTCAACAAAATCCAAACTTTAGTATTATTTGGAATAAACATTCGCCAAGTGAATATGTGCCAGACTCTTGCATCAACATATGGAGGAAATGTGTATTGAAATCTAGTAGCTCAAATTTCTAAATCTATAGAACCCTCAATTCTTTTAGCTAGATCAAGATCCTTGCATCAATAAAATGTTAATACAAGTTGTTAGGAAAATTGTTTTTGAAATATTGTGATTTTGAGTGTGGAAGCTCAAGGTTTCCATCATTTATAAAGTATACACGTTTTCAACCAAACTCTTTTATCACCCGAATTCATTTTCTCACAATAAACCATTTGACCATGGTTACTTTCCAAATCATTATCTCCTAAGATTTTGCTCTTCGCAAATAAGGAGATTCTAGCCACTTTCTAAATCATTGTCTCCTATGATTTTGCTCATCGCAATTCATGTGACAATGGAAACTTTCCAAATCACAATTCTACCTATGATGAGAGGAAATGCCAACCCACAAATACAAGTCTATGCTCACTCCCTAAAGTAATGACACTACAATGTGTATTGGTGTCTGCATATTAAGGTTTTTTTGTGATATAACTAACCACTCAACCAAAACATTATATAAATAATTATACATGACATTTTGTAGTTGCAAGAAAATGTTGTAAAGAAAAAAAAGGTAAGAGTTGATAAGGTTGGTTTCCTAGTAGCTCCAAGCCTAATGTTATGAGGAAATATGGTATCCCCATAGACATTATTGTGATCATGCACAACATCAATCCCATATATCATAGGGATTTGACAGGTGGACATGACACCTTTCTGGATACCATCCACCATGTGCACCCATGTGGACAGAGATTCCCGAGGTGAAAACACACTACTACCTCTACCCAATATACTCCAAGTTGCATTACAATAGTGTTATCTCACCATCAATAATGAACCAAGATCATTTTAACCTTACATAATGGTTTCAGCTATAATCATAGATTTTAGATATGTATAGATGGATCCACATATAGTATGGAATGGAAATAAAAAATAGTTATTAAATGAATGAATTCATTGTCTGTGTTTTTGATCCAGGTCATGCCCAGGTGCACGTTGGGGACAATAGTCGACTAAATGAGTCGAGCTCTGTTGTGGCTAAAGAATATAAAGAGATACAACAAAACAGGAAACACACTAGGTCGACAAGAAATATACACATAGACAATATGCAAGAATTCAAACCAATTTATTACTTCTGCTCCATGAAAGATGGAGGAATCAGATGATGATCAAAAAGATGTCTATATTACATAATGTACATGCTTATATAGAGGCTGCTGAGACGTTTGGGTGACTACCTGATATGTTTAGTTACATAAGTTATAACGGTCATAAGTTCAACCATCCCAGAGCATGTTGATATGTTGTCGGCTGCGAACTTGTCAGCTGAACATGTTGAGGAGAAACTGTTAAAGGAGAACCTGTCGAAGGAAAACCTGTTGGCTGCTGCTGGTTGGATCATTCCTCCTTCCTTAAGAAAAAATGGTCACCATTGTGTATTCATTCAGGTGAGGAAACATGTCGGCAACTTCATTAGTAGAGTACCGTTTTCCTTGTGCGGGGAGTTGTCCAACTTTAGCCACTTGAAACAAGGGAATGGAGTTCATCCTTGTAAGGCATATGCGTCGTCCCACAATGGTGTCACAAAGAAGAGGTTCATGAACATTTGGATGGATGTATTCAGGTTTTGCTGTCTGCAAGTCGTTCTATTCTAACAATGGTGCATGGTATGGTCGAAGCAAATATACATTGAAAACTGGATGTAGGCCAAGGCATACAGGAATGTTGAGCTAAAAATCATTTTCTCCAATCTGTTTAAGGATACTGTATGGAACAAATCGCAAGGGTTTCATATTTCTGTATGGACCAGTGAAGCGCTCCTTCTTTAGATGTAACCAGAACTGATCCCTAATTTGGAATGAATGAGTGATACGATGCTTGTCATGTCGAGCCTTAGATTTTGCATTTGCTTGTTACAACATTTCCTACGATTGGTTTTGGATGTTGTAGATTTGATCTTTGAATTTTAATGCTTTCTACACTTCTCATCCTTCAAATTCAGTGTCGTTCAACTGTGTCGAGGAACTGATTAAGTCGATAGGTGCTGAGGGTTGAAATCCGTAACATATCTCAAATGGACTCTTGCATGTGGAGCTGTGTTGAGCACGATTGTAGCTGTGTTGTATGTATGGAAGGATGTCATCCCATGTTCAATGATGCTCGTGGTTGTACATGTGAAGCAGTTGTACGACTAAGCGATTTACAACTTTCGGCTGTCCCTTTTTTTGCGGATGGAAGGTTGTCGACAAAGAAAGTCTTGTGTCGAACTGTTTCTAGAGATTTTTCCAAAAGGTGCTGAAAAATATAGCATATCTGTTGGAAATAATGGTCGTCTAGAGGCCATAGTGTTTCCACACATGTTCAAAGAAGAGCCGAGCAATCTGTTGTATTGTCATAGTCTTCTTGCATGGTATGAGTATAGCCATCTTAGAAAATATGTCGACTACTACTAGTATCGTGTCATGGTGATGTTTGGTAGTAGGATATCCTGTCAAGTAGTCCATAGAAATAGATTCTCATGGCCGACTAGGAACTGGAAGGGGTGTATACAATCCTTTTCGTCGATTTGTAGGTTTAACAATGGCACAAACCACGCATGATCGAATGTACTTGTTGATGTTAGGTTTAAGTGAAGGCCAGTAGAAGTACTTTGGGAGGATAACAAGTGTTTTTGTGACACCAAAGTGTCCTACGGTCTTGCTGTAGTGCACATCCCAAATGAGCTTCTGGAAATGCTCACTAGTCAGTACACAAATATGTCTAAGCTTCTATAGAAAGGTGTCCTTTAGGAAGTAGTCGAAAGTCGACAACTTGTCAGTTTGAAATTGTCGATAGATTGTAGAGAAATTGCAGTCTACCAAATACAATTGCAGCCATGTAGTGGTGTCATAAATCTGCATACTCATCATTGTAGAGAGTAGTGTAATGGTTTGTCTGCTGAGACACTCAGCTGTGGCATTGGATTTTCCTTTCCGATACTTAATTACCAAATGAAATTTTTGTAGGCAATTAATCCACTTGAGTTGTCAGGTTTTCTGTAGTTTCAACTGAGTTAGAGTGAATTGCAAAGGCTTATGGTTAGTGAGGATGATCGTTTCCTTGTTAAGAATGTAGTGTCTCCATTGCTTAAGAGCTTGCACAATGGCTTACCGTTATTTTTCATACATCAAGTACCTTCTGATTGTGTCGCTGTAAGTCTCAGAATGAAATGCAACTGGGTGACATGACTGAGTAATCACTGCACCGAAGGCATTTTTTTATGCATCCGTCTTAATCTCAAAGGGTTGATGCAAATCAGGTAACACAAGTACTAGTGCAGTACAAAGCTTGTTTTTTATTTGTTAAAAAACTTGTTGTTGTGTCGGTGTCCATTTGAAGACAGTTTTACCATTTCCTTTCATCAAATGATTCAAAGGCCATGCGATGTGACTGAAGCCAAGTATGAATCATCGATAGAAATTCGCCAAAACCAAGAAAACTTCTTAGTTCATGAATGTTTTGAGGAATGTGCCAATATTTGAGGATCTATACTTTTTTTGGGTCGACATGAATGCCCGCACAGTGAATTACATACCCCAAATACTTGATGTTGGTCATCACAAATGAGCATTTATCCACATTCATATTTAGCTGATGTTGTTGGAGAGTGTCGAAAACTTGTCAAAGTTTCTTGACATCTTCTTCCCATGATCGACTAAAAATCAATATATCGTCAAGATAGGCAATGACACATTTACCGATGAAAGGTTGTAGAAGTTCATCCATATATCTCGTGAAGGTTGCAGGTGCATTGGTTAAGTTGAAAGGCATGACTAACCATTCAAACAATCCTTCCTTGGTTTTGAATGTCATTTTCGATACATTAGTGAAATCGATTGGAATCTGGTGATATTGTTGGAAAAAACCCACCAACAAAGCCTCGTCGATAGGGGTTCTCACTTTGTCGATGCCAAACTAGTGCGATCTCCCTAAGCATCGACCCAAATAGGTTTTACCTTGCCCAGCAACATTCGCAGAGCGGACGAAGTCTCACCTGAGATGTTTAAAGGAGAGTTGTTAGAAACAAGTTTCCGGCAGTGAGAAGGGAGGATATGGGATCTGACGGGGAGATAACATAACTATTAGATCTAGAACTATGCAGTCATCATTAATTAATTTCCACAATTACAAATTGTATCATACATTTGTCACATTATCACTAGTTAAGCAGCATCATTTATAAAACATCTTAACTCATAATGCAACAAAAATGTGATTGAATTAGAACAGATCGCAACAACATCAATAACTCATAGCAGAAATGGAATAGACCACAACAACATCATAACATATTAGATCGCAACATCATAATAGATTAGATTATAGCGGCATCATAATAGATTAGATCACAGCAGGGAAAACAGTAGAATAAAAGACAAGATTTATGCAATAACTGTCATATCATTTTAATTCTGCACAAAGGATCCAAAATGGACAATTCTTCTCCACAGCAAAAGGCTGAATACATCAGGAAAAAACCCAGATAGATCGCAGATACAACAGAAAATTCTCCAAAACCATAGATAGATCACACTAGGACTTAAATGATAATCATGCTCAAGATAATATTGATCTCAACCTAGATGATGTCTATTACTATTACAAAACTAGTTCTATATATAGTCTTGCACCTTTACATTGAAGGTCCACTTCTAACTAACTTATAACTGCTAATGACCTATGGTGACAAAACTTGGTCAAATAATATATTAAATATTCAAAAAAGTTATTTTTCCGTCCATTGCGCTGACCGTGTGAGCTTACATAGCTTCCATGACACTATGCAGCTCACTTACCAAAACCCTTGCCAATAGGCCTCCAACACAGTCTTATGGCTTGTCCCCGAGCCATGTTAGGTTGACAGGGTATATGCCAACATCCGTGCCTTGAAATCTTTGAACTGCTGCACGATCTCATGAACCTGAAGCTAGAATTTGTCGGCAACACTTTGACAATTATTCAAATCCTGCTAAACTGGGTGCTCTTCCCTAGCCTTGTCATCGACCATGCCAATTCTCTTGCACCACCTGCAGCGTGGTGACTACTTTAATAGCCAACTATCCACCAATTTCTTGAAACTCATCTAGCTAAGTGCAGCACTTTTGTTGGCGTTCCTGGGCATGGTAAGCTCTTTGCTGAAGATCCTTTAATTCCTTGGCCCTTGTGATCTGAACCATCAGCAAAATTTCCTGTAGTGATTTCTTCAGCGTCGTCAACTGGCCTTCAGCTTCTTGTGCCTGCGTTGTGAACTGATTAAGCTGCTCATCTTGGACAACGCTTTGCCAAAATTGCATTTTTGCCTCCATAATTGTCTTGGATTCTTGCTCCATGGTTTTGAATTGGGTTGTTATTTCCTCAATAGAATCCTTCCGTTCAGCAACCTACTTTGGCGGTGTCGTAGGTTAAACCAAGGAATTGAGCATCAGGTTGGTATCCTGAAGCTTGACAATGGTTTCTCCAAGGAAATTGGCCTTAGCGACCATGGCAAGCTCGGTTGTGCTCTCAAAAATATATTGACAAGCCTCATCAACGGCTTGCTTGACCTCGTCGCATCTTGCTGTACATAGCTGTGCTTGTTCAACAATAAGGTGGTCTTGCACCTTCTTTAGCTCATTAATTTCCACAGCAGCCTTATGCTGTAGCTCAGCCTGTGTTTCCTTCAATGCATCTATTTCTTGGACCTTCTCTTCTGCCACCTACACTCGGACCTGATGCAGCTCCTCTACTACTTTTTGCAACTTCTCGACTGCACTCTACAACTGTACATATTCATCAGTTAACTCCTTCTATCTATCCACCAATTCCTGGGCGGTCATGTGCTGTAGCTCCACCAGTAATTGAGTTGGTAACTTGTTCAGTTCCAAAATTATGCTTTGGATCGGCCACAGTAGCTGGTTTACTTATTCATTTCTTGCGTCGATCATATTCGGGGGAACTTGCACGTTCCTAGCCTAAGGCTTAGTGCTGATCGACAAGACTTCCTGTATTATAGGTCTCATGGATGCCTATCTGGAAATAATAGCAAAAATGGAATTTAACCTATCTCTTACCACACCAAATTCTTCATGGTTCGACTCTTGGATCGCCTGTGTCACAGTCTGAGAGGAGTCAGTGACCACTTTGATGAGTAGTTGCAATTGGTCCTCCATCCCCAACTAGATACCGCTGCCTGCATCATATTCCTAGCACCATTTGGTGCGAGTCTCCTCCTGCATGCATTGTGCTTCAGCCTCGGGATCCGTCAATGACTTGTTGTCAGAGTTGTGAACACTCAGGTCCTTCTGGGCAGGCTCTTCCGGGGCATCAGGTGGTGGCTCCTTAGAAAGTTCCTCCTGACTCACAGGGTTGTGCCATTCAGTTGGCCACTCTTGAACAATAGAATCCAATTCTTCTGTCGTGACTTTGTAAGCCAGAGGTAGCTACTACCTGTCAGGGTCCTGTCGTGCCCGAATGTAAATGGAATGTGGTCCGATAGCGAACCGAATGAGCCGCTGATACTTGGCCGCTACATAAGGATATAGTCAAGGAACTTCAACAGCGGTGGCTTGCAACGCTTCCCAATAGACCCAAAAATGAATTTCACAGTCCTCCTGTCAACTGGGCTCCTTAATCCACCACAAATTCTGGTATCGTGCGCTGCGTCACACCTTCGCCACATCGACTACCATTGGTTGGTAGTCTTCGGGTTCCATCCAAGTGACAAGTGCAATAAGAATTAAGAGCCAACTATATGAAAATGGTCGACCAGCCTAAGCAGTGAGAGCATCTTCGAGCAACTGGTTAAGTAAGAACAAATACCAGTTCATCTATACTCCTTCAATGCACTTCTGGGTGCATGCGACGACGCCTGAGTTACATTGGATCGATCGATTTCCCCGAACAATCTTACTCGCCAGAATTCATGTGTCAATACGCACTGCTTGTGAATTGACGCTATCAATTTGATAAGCACGACCATCACGCTATAAGCCAAAGCGCTCCTTCAGCTGCTTGGAAATCTTTTTGTCGGTATCCCTCCCGCAGATATACTGCGTTGGATATTCCTTGGCCTTCGGCAAACCCGTAATGCTCGATATTAAGTCTACTGTGACAAGGATGGACGTATTCAACTAAAGCGTCCCACCGTGAAAATAGGCAAAAATTTATTTAACACATGCATGGGACTTGTTCAGTCGCCCAAAATGAGGCATATTGATGAGCCCCAACAATCGTGAGTTGTCTAACCTACTCGCCCAAGGTTGAGGAATCCACTGAATTGGGGCACCAAGCACCATCAAAACTGACTCATAGGGCTCATCCTGGACATCTTTAAGTAATATAAAATCATGGTCCTCAAACTTCAATCGAATCAGGGCAGGGATGATATCGATCAACCAGGTCATCCCCTCCGGCGGCGACAACAATTTTGGTGGATACTTATGATTTTTCTTTGGGTTCCTTGGCTTTGCTCCTGGATGCATAGGAGCAACATATCCTAAGATATCATGAACATAGACACCCTGAGGCACCGTGGAATCTATATCTCTTGATCTTGATGGCCCGATCTGTGTAGTTCCTTCTCCTTGCAATCTAGCCGACGTGCGAGTGTGCCTCTTCTACGACGGCATGGAACTAGGATTCTGAGCCTTCTGTTCCCACTTGGGGATAGACAATGAGCCAACATGCATGCTCATGAATTCTTCTTCGATAGCCGTGGGCCAAATAGGGGAATCTTGTTCACTAAAAATATCAATTGTGTTGAGGTTGCTCAGCATGCCTCATGCCCCAAACCTTACAATGCACCCGATGACTCTAACCTTCTACTATGCAACTCACTTGGAAGCTTGCAACACACTACATAATTCACACTCTGATCAACACTTTGCTCACTAAACTAAACAATGTCGTCCTCCCATGTCCCACGGGATTTTTATAGCCATCTCCAATTCAGACTTATCATTGCCAAATCTACGATCACCATTATGACTAAATCTGGCAATAATGATGCCAAATCCGTCGAAAATATTACCCTTCTAATGGTCGGATCAACCATTAATGCATGTCGCCTCAAAAAGCGCTACCAGCTAACTGTTTTAACTACTTGCATTTAATACTGATTTGACCAACCCATAGCTTGGCAGCTGTCGCAAGTGATATCCTCGCCGTTGCTACTAAATCCTACCCTTACGTAGCCTTGTCCCCCAAGCTCACCTTGCTGCTAGCTAATTTTTTTTTAAAACGGTGCCTCAAGCATTGCGCAGCCCTGGCCCCATCCTATAGGGATTTAAGCGAATCCCATTGACAAGCGTCGACGATACCGTGCCATCTAATTGCTATAACTGAACTGCACCTCCAGAAGTAATGGAATGAACAAGATACAGACCTACCTAGTGCATCTATAACTTACCCGGATGCTTTATGAACTTGATGTCATATAACAGCACCAAATATCCTTCTACAAATTGTTTCTTCTTAATGTGGCGATCATGCCACACCTTTTATCGATCCTTCGCAACCTGCTGGTGAAAGCCTAGAATAAAATGGTCTTCTTCAAGCTAGATCAATTGTGCAATGCGCTCTTCTAATGTTTCTACATTATCCATGCCCGTCTCCATGGAGATGTGCAAACTAGGAACAATTTATTCCATGGGTATGACCGCCTCTTTCCCATAGACCAGCTTGAATGGTGTCTGTCCTGTCAGCCATTTCCAAGTAGTGTGATAGGCCCATAGCACTGCTAGAATTTTTTAGTCCTAGTCATCGTGATTAGCATTACATACCTTTGTCAGTGTTGTTTCCAGGATTTTGTTGAACGCTTCGATAGTCCCATTCGCCTGTGGATGGTATGGTTTTCTTTTCTTGTGTTGCACCTGCAATTCCTTAGTTAGTGCTCTCATTGTGCGGTTGATAAAGTGACTACCCTAGTCACTCACCAAGATATTGGGACACCCAAACCGTGTCACAATGTTTTCAAAGATGAACCTCGCTGTTGTCGCAGTGGTACAATCTACAACTAGTGCAGCTTCTGCCCACTTGGTTAGATAGTTGATTGCAATAATGATGTATCGCTCCCCAGTACTCTTTCCTGGTGGATTAATAGGACCCAAAAAATACACATCCCATTTATCAAACGGTTGTAGAGTCACCTGCGGCGCTAGTGGCATCTCATCCCGCCATGATGGTTTATCGACACGCTGGCCGACGTCACAACTCCTCGCATATTTTTCAGCATCATTATGCAACGTAGGCCACCATAGCCCAGCATGCAACACCTTCCATGCATTATCCCGTCCTCCATAGTGACCTCCTGGAATTCCTGCATGGGCTTCTTCTAGAATGGGACCTTGCTCATGCGGTAAGGTACACCATCGCAATAGTTCATCTGGTCCAAGCTTATATAACTGCCCAACAATTAGATAAAAATTAGAATCCTTTAGTACTAGTTGCTTCTTTTGGCTAGATGACATGTCCTCCAGGGAAACACCAGTGTCCAAAAAATGAATAATTGGGACATAGTGATCATCTGCAATGTCAACACGGAACAATTGTACATTGGGAAATCTATCATCAATGTTGGTTGGTTCTTCTCCGGTCTCAATGCGAGACAGGTGATTAGGGCCATCATTCAACTGTCTCAGTTTCACAACTATTTCAAAGTCAAATTCTTGGAACAGAAGAAGCCACTAGATCCCCCCCCCCCCCCCAACACAGGATTATTGACCAAGTATTGCAAAGCAGAATGATCGATGAACATCTTGAAATGGCCACCCAACAAATACTTCTGGAACTTTTGCAAGGCATAAACCATCACTAAGCCTTCTCTTTCAGTCGTTGTGTAATTTTGTTCAGCAAATGACTACTTTCTACTGGCATATGCGATTATGTGATCCAGGTCACCCTCACCTGGTTGCGCAAGAACAACCGCCAGTGCAATAGAAGAGGCATCGACATGCACATGGAACTCCTTATTCCAATCAGGAAAAACCAGTATGGGCGCATAGGCTATCTTGGCCTTCAATGTGTCAAAACTTCCTTGACATTCTGGGTTCCATTCAAATGCAACATCTTTCTTTAGTGTCATCTCCATAGGGGCAGTAATCACAGTGTATCCTCTGATAAACTTGCAATAGTACCCTGTATTCCCCAGCATCGCCCAAAGCATCTTCACATTCATCGAGGAAGGTAAACTGAGGATTAGCACGATCTTCACTGGATCAACCAATAGACCTTCCTTGCATACTATGTGTCCAAGTAGCATTCCAAATGATGCATAGAAAATTCACTTCTTAGATTTTAATGCGATTTGATGTTGTCGACACCTTTCTAGCATCAGTCGCAAGTTGTTGAGATGGTCCTTAATTAGTCCATAGACGGTCCAATCATCCATATATACTTGCAGGAACTTTTGAATAAAGTCTTTAAACACAGCGACAACTACCTGAGAAAATACTACTGGTGCATTCTTTAGCCCAAAAGGAATGGTTGTATATTGAAAATAGACCCATTTAGTGACAAACGTGGTCTTATGGTGATCCTCCTTTGCAATATGGATTTGGTGGTACCCAGAAAATCCATCCGTGATGGAATACATCTCCTGGCTGCCTACTCCTTCAAGAAATTCATCTGTAAAAGGGGTTGGGAATGGATCATGCATGTATGCATCATTCAACTTCCTTAGGTTGACGCAAATATGGATTTCATCAGTATTTTTTATCCTGGATCACCATAGGGCTTACCCACTCTGATTCTTCTATAGGTTCGATAATCCTAGCATCTAGCATCCGGTCTATCTCAGCCTTCACACGGACCTTGTAGCGCGGGTGCAGTCGATACGACATTTTTCTCACAGGTTTTGCATCTGGTTTCAACATTATTTTCATCTCCCCTAGTTCTCCTAATATCCACTTCATTTCTAAAAACTTTGTCGAAAAAAGGTCCTGGAATTCATGCAGCAGGTCTGTGATTTTGGCCATTGTCTCCTCATCCCAGTAGTCCCCGACATTGGCAAACTTTGGGTTCTCTTTCGACCCAATGTTGACTTTACTTATCTTCAATCGTTGACACATTGAATCCATCGATATGTTAGGTGCTGTGACTATGCGACTTCCTTCTGATTCCAGAATATTAACATTCCACAACTCGTCATCATCCTCAGGTTCCCCATATAGCTTGTAGCATGTCATCATGGATTGTATTGAGCAGTGCGCATGTGGATCAACTGGGTATGCAACAAGGATGACCTTCAGCATGACATCCTGAATGATTTTCAATGCATTATGCACCTCTCGGTTGATATCCCGGAAACTAAACGTATGCGTAAAACAAATGGACAACTCCTCCCAAGTGGTGATAGTTCCGCGCAACTTTACTGCTACACACCAGAATCTTGAAATCTATTCCATAGTGTGAACAAAAGCGTGGACCCATTCATCTCTGGTTCACGATTCCCATAAATCCTGACACTTGATCAAATGACTGGTGGGATCATTCTATCCATTGTATCTCCCATCATTATAGACCTCTGAATCACTGAAGTGCACCATCATCAATATTCGACATTGTTCCCAGTCATGGATCATCTGTTTGTGTGTCGCCCACCATCGAGCCGCAGTAGCCTTCAGCACAATGTCTAGGGCCAATATTCTTTGTGGTTCAAACACTTTCTCTTCAAATTCTCTAAGGAATTATGGTAACGCTGAAATCCCTTCATAAATTGACAACTCAACACTCTCAGTTGCAACACGCCAGAGAGACTATGTAATCAACCCGCATTTCTTGAATGATACTTCATGCAACTTGTTTTGCCAATTTTCCAAAGCATCATCAAAGTTAGAGGACGCAGAACTTGCGTTGCGCCATCCAAGTTGGCCATTGATGGTAGGATGGATATAGTCTTCAGATATGTTATAAGCGTGATCCCAACTTCGTCTGAATTCATCCTTCACAGGTTCAATATACCGACGTCCTTCCTAAGGGTCCATGGGAGCGATGACCCTGACATCCTTGTTCTCAAATGTCATAACCCTTTTCTTGAAATTGATGACCACCATGCTATCATTAGCCCATCCAATCCCTAGCAGTGTGGGATAGGAACCACCATATTTGACTACTTCTATCACGTCAAAGTTAGCATGTGTTTTCATACCTTCAATGTCGACAACCAAGTTTGAGATGTGACCAATGGGTTGAACCTTTTCCTGATTTTCTAGTCGCAACTGCACTGGTGAACATACGAAGGTTAGATTCCCCATCAGTTGCCAAGTTTTCTTGGTCAAGATGTTTACATCTGATCCGAGATCCAGAATAATAGAGTCAACCTTGTAATCTCCAATCTGGATATTCATCCTCAGCTTCTTACCCGTCTTCCTCTTTTGTAGTGAGTTCATCGCGGAATCCTTCAATGTCTTATCCTGGTGGTACAACAACTTCTCAAGCTCGACAAGGGCACTAGGGTCCCTTGCTAGTGATAGACAAATCTCAAAGAACTATTGTAAGGTACCATGCTTCTGTGATCGTCTTGCCTCTACAGATGGATCGAAATCAAATGGCATGTCAATAATCGGTAACTTACTCAAATTTCTCTCAATTGCATGCTTTGCCCCAAAGAAGGTGTCTTTCTCCGTTAGAATATCAAATGCTATTTTTTTCTTTCCAGTGAGCTGAAATTTATGCCATAGTCCATCTTCTTCAGTCATCGCACCGACGCAAGTGACAACCCCAACGTCGACATCCTTCATTCTTGGTTTGGCTTGAATTGTCGCAACCGTCGATCCTTGGTTCAGGTTCTGAGCTTGATTCAATGGTGTGTTCTGATTCAACGGCTGATTCATCGGCTGATTTTGAGTCTGGGGTGGGTTCTAAGTCTGATTTTGTGGTGGGATATGATTCTGCATCGTTAGCTAGTTTTGTATGTGGAACATTGGTTGGTTCTGAATCTGCGCATTCTATAACCGAGGAATGGTTCCAGCCTGCCATTTTGCAATCAGCTGAAGGAAATTTTCAACATTATGTTCATTGGCCACACAGCATGTACACTATGCATGAGGGAACTCCCTCTGATAATTCTCGAATACTCCATAGGTATAACACTGGATTGATTTGTGACCTCACCCTCCTCCTCGATCGAAGCCTCCTCCTCATCCTCCTCATCCTCTAGGGAATCCTCCTCATACTCCTCCTTGCTGAAACTGCAGCTGGTCCATCTGCTGCTATGGTGGGTTTGGTTGTTGCTGGACATAGTGCACATCTTGAACATATTTTGTCTAAGACTGAATGAGTGGCGCCTGATTATACTGTGGTCGTGGTGCATACTGTGGTTGTGCTACAAGCTCCAGCTGAGGTGCAAACTGTGGCTGCATTGTAAACTACTGCTGAGATTGCACTGGCATAAATTGCATCTAGGGTGGTGGTGTATATTGCACCTATGTTGCTGGTTGTACCATTTGTGGTTGCACTTCCATTTCCTGGGGGTCCTCACCTTTCACAAAATATGAATCATATGTCCTTTCCTAGAGCAAATCATAAGCTTGGCAGTTTTTATCATCATGTCCTACTGACCGACAAAAGGTATAGTACAGATTCTCTACCTTGGTAACCATATTTTGCATGTATTCGTAGTTCTCATGTCAATGCCCATAGACCTGACATATGTGGCACCATGGTATACCAGAGGAGCTCAACAGGTTCGGGGCTCATGAAAGCAAATAATTCTGGAACGTCGGACATGTATCCTTGGTATGTCCATCTGCATGACACCGGGTGCACCAAAGATCATCACGGTCTTCCTTGGCCTTCTTGATATCTTGTAGTTGGAGCGTCAGATTGACCAATTGTGCCTAGATTTGGTTCATTCCAACCCCGGTTTCTCCTACCGGTGATGCCTCCAGTTTCATTGCAGTTTCCAGAGCCTCACCTTGTGTCGCAATCTTTTGCTGCATTAGCGGTTGTATGATATGTGGGATAAGTACAGTGATGAACCACTCCTTGTGCTGAACATCGCTCATCTAGAAGCTAACCCGAGCCATGAGTGTCTTAAAACGCTGCTCAAATTCCCAAATTGTTTCATTGGGGAACTGTTTGATCTCTTTCAATTCAGTAATGTAATGAGCCTCAGACTTCGGCTTCTTGAATTCTTCGAATAACCCCGTACAGATATCATCCAATGTTTTTGCGGTACCTACCTGAGGAACCCACGTGAATCTCATGAACCATTCCAGCGCACGGCCCCTAAGAGTAGTTGCCAGCCGGATTTTCTTGAAATCATCATCTAAAGTCTGTCGGGCAGTCCAGATCACCTTGCATAAGAACCGGTATTGCTCTGGGTCGTTGGTGCCATTTCCATGAAATGTTGGTAGCTTCATTTCTTTTCCCGCCATTCTAGGCCTTCTTCCTCTAGCTGGTACTCTACTACTAGAATGCTATTGACACGTTGGGAAATTCGACGTAGAATGCATGTTTCTTCCTAGTGGTGGAGTAGTGCATGGAGGTGTGTACACGTTATTGCTGGGGTTCGATCCTGTCGTCCTTCCTGGCATAGCCTAGGCTTGGTCATTCTCATCATCACAAAAATGTTGCTTCATCCCATGTGGTTGTTCCTCACCGCATCGCACTTCGATCGTAGCAGGACCTTCTCCCGTCCTTTTCCTCTTCTCTCAAAACCTTGATCCTCCCCTTGTACAACTACTTGTTTCCTCGATGACCTTCACATTCTCACTAGAAATCATGCTCATCTGCCCCTTAACTTTCCATGTGTATCCCCCCTTTCATTGTGGTGTCGATAGCCTCTGCACACCAGAGTTCCAATAATCTTGGTCCATCTTCAGAATACCTTTTTTGCAGACCAGCTGCTTAATTGACCGCTACAATGACAACAAGACTATTCCTCGTGGAACTCCCTTTCTGCCTCGGTAAACAACTTATTGGTGTCGACTGCAAACTCGGTAATGTAGCCCTCCAGGATACTATCCAACCACGCTTCAACAAACTGTGATGACTTATTGTCTATTTCTTGTAATTCCTGGTTCAACTCTAGAGTCTAGGATGTCGGCTCTCCTCCTTGGAAGCTTGTTCTCTTAGAAATGAAATTCGCCAACCACTCATGCAAGAGTATAGGAAAATCACAAAAGAACCATTCATGAGGACCGTTATGGATATATCTATCCAACCAATGGCTCGTTGACAGCTTTAGATTCTGATTTTCGGCTTCAAAAAATTCTCACAACTTTAGATCAAACCACCCCTCGATCTCTGGCCGAGTCGGATGCCAAAACATATCCTCCTTTTAATCGCAAATCGGTCCCAGCAATGGAACCATTTGTTGGTGGAAACCCACCAAAAAATACTCATTGATAGGGGTTCTCACTCTGTCAATGCCCAACCAGCGTGATCTCCTTGAGCACCGTCCCAGACAGGTTTTACCTTTCCCAGAAACATCCACAGAGCAGATGAAGTCTCACCCGAGATGTTCAAGGGAGAGCTGTTGGAACTGAGTTTCCGGCAGCGAGAAGGGAGGATATGGGATTCGAAGGGGAGATGACATATAATTAGATCCAGAACTATGCAATCATCATTAATTCATTTCCACAACTACATATTGCATCATACATTTGTCACAGTATCTCTAGCGCAGCAGCATCATTTATAAAACATTTTAAGTCATAATGCAACGAAAATGTGACTGAATTAGAACAGATTGCAGCAACATCAATAACTCATAGAAGAAATGGAATAGACCATATCAACATCATAATAGATTAGATCACAACATCATAACAGATTAGATCACAGCGGCATCATAACAGATTAGATTGCAACAGGGAAAACAATAGAATAAAATACAAGATTTATGCAACAGTTGTCATATCATATTAATTCTGCACAAAGGATCCAAAACGAACAATTCTTCTCCACAACAAGAGGATGAATACATAAGGAAAAAACCCAGATAGATCATAGGTACAACAGAAAGTTCTCCAAAACCATAGACAAATCACACTAGGCCTCAAGCGATAATCATGCTCAAGATAATATTGATCTCAACCTCAATGATGTCTATTACTATTGCAAAACTAGTTCTATATATAGGCTTGCACCTTTACATTGAAGGTCCACTTCTAACTAACTTATAACTGCTAATGACCTATGGTGACAAAACTTGGTCAAATAATATATTAAATATTCAAAACAGTTATTTTTCCTCCCATCGCGCTGATTTGGCCTTGCGCGGTACCGTGTGAGCTTGCGCAGCTGCCGCAACATTGCGCAACTCACTTACCAAAACCCCTTCCAACAGATATCTCGAATTGAGGTCAAGTTTCGTAAAGAAAGTAGCACCTTTCATATTGTCGATGAGTTCATCAATCCGTGGAAGAGGGTATATGTTCTTCACTGAAATTTTGTTGAGAGCCCGGTAGTCGATGCACATGCGCTAAGTCCTGTCTTTCTTTGGAACTAAGATGACTGGACTTCCACAAGGAGAGGAGCTGGGGCGGATATGACCCTTGTCGATCAAATCCTGGATTTTTCTATGAATCTATTCATTTTTGAGAATGGATCTTCTGTAAATAGATGCATTAGGTAATGAAGAACTAGGAACAAGTTCAATGGATTGTTTTACCTGATAGTGCATAGGTACTTCATCTGGTGCTTGAAATATGTTCTGGTACTCTTCAAGAATGTTGTCGATCTGCTGTTGTTGTTGGGAGCTGTGATGGTGAGTGAGTCAACTCGTTGCTGTAGTCTTCCTGGAAGGTTGAGGATTTATAATGATTAATGCAAACTTTTGAGCATGATTGATAATATTCTTCATTTGTTTGGCAGATATCATAGCAAGTGTTGATGTGGTTTATCGCTCTAGTATGCCATACCATTGGTTTTGGATTTTGACAATCACCTTCTGAGGCCGTGACTGATATGTACCATGTCGATCCCATAGGTAGAGTTTACCGAATAGGGCGTCGTATATAGAAAGTAGTGCCACATCACAAAGTACTTCATCTTCAGAAGGCTTAATGAAGTAGGTGAATCGACATTTCCATGTGATCCTTAGTTCCTTCCCATCCTTCATCCAACCGATATTGTAAGGATGAGGATGTGGAGTGGTGACAAGACCTAATTTCTTCACAATATCTTCAAAAACAAAGTTCTTCTGGCTACCGATATCCACAATCAGATGTAATGGATTGTTTTGAACCCATATACATTTATGGAATGGGTGCTCTCATTCTTCCTTATCAACGATGGTCGAGGCTATCATATTGGTCAAGGTTGAATCTAGGAGAGCTGATGCATCTAGATCAGATTCTACCAGGGTTTTGTTGGCTAATTCGAATGTCGACAATTTTGCCAAAAATATCTTTCGAGCTTTGCATTCGGACATATCATGCCATGATGAACTGTGATAATTACACCATTTCCTAGTAGGGTTCTATTTTCTGTGATCCCTCTTGTTTTTCTGAAAGTTCTTCTGATGATTAGGCTTTGGCAGATTCTACTGAGAAGGGTTCTTGAACTTGTTGGAGTTAGCTGGCAACTTCTTGTCAGATGTTTGACCTATTGGCTTGTTCACGAAACATATCTTTCCTTTTTGTTTAGCTTCAAGCTTGCTGGTGTAATGAAATGCATACGCAAGTGTGCTGATAGTCAGAAACTCCATCTCTTGCTGAATGTATGGAGATAAACCGTTGACGTACTTTAGGACAAGCAATTTCTCTTCTTCTTGGATGCCAAGTCTAGCCATGAGTCGATAAAACTCATCGGTGTAACTCTGTATGGACTGGTCTTTCCACTACCTTAGCTTCTACCACTTCTTGTATTGTTGTTTAATGTACTTGGATGGATAGAACTCCTTTCAGAAATATTTGATAAATTTTACCCATGTGTCGATGGGGTCTTCTTCTTTTTCCATTTTTTGTCGATAGGTTCTCCCACCAGCAGTGTATGGAGGTTGAAATCTTCAAGGATGAAATGGGGATCTTTTCTGCTTCAGAGAGTTGATTTACCACAAAGAAGGATTCCAATTGTTACACCCAATTGTCAACGGATTCCGCATCGATCTTGCCTTCAAGGTTCAGTATGTCCAGATTCATTGGCACTTTTAAGGGGTTGATTTTATCAGAGTGAGATCACATCGAGGATTCCCCAAAGTTTGCAGTGACTCTCAAGAGAATATTGCTGAAATGGGTGAACATTTCAGTTCACTGGCAAGCCAGTGATTTTTCTATGAGTTTCTATGTCTTGTTAGTTGCATGTCTATTTTATGTTTCTTCACTCATCTTTTTTGAAGTCGAAGGAAGTGTCTACTTTTGTTTTTGGGATTGCGAGCGTGTTTGAACAGACATAAGTTAAATAACTTTGATGGAAGTGCTTATGTAACTTAAGCTGTAGAAAAAATCTTGCTCTAATACCAATGATCCAGGTTGTGCCAGGTGCACACTGGGGACACCAGTCAATTGAATGAGTTGATCTATGTTGTGGAAGAAGCATATAAAGAGATACAACAAAGCAGGAAACACACTAGGTCGACAAGAAATATACACACAGACAATATGCAATAATTTGAACTAATTTATTACTTCTTCTTCATGAAAGATGGAGGAATCAGATGATGATCAGAAAGATGTCTATATCCCATAATGTACATGCTTATATAGAGGATGATGAGATGTTTGGGTGGATACCCACCATGTTCAGTTACAAAATTTATAACGGTCAGAAGTTCAACCATCGCAGAGCATGTTGATATGTTGTTGGCTAAACATGTCGAGGCGAACCTGTTGAAGGAAAACCTGTCAGCTGATGTTGGTTGGATCAGTTTTACCTTAAATTGAAAACAAATATTCATAAGTCTAACCATATGAAAAATAAAAAAATACATTTGTATGGAATAGATTAATATGCATGAAGCAATGTTATATGTCCTCAAAGGAACATAATAAATCATTGTCCTTCTTTGAAATTAGGGAAGTGAACATTGAAGAAAACAATGTGTATATATTGAAGAAAAGGGAGTATTTAAAATTTTGGGACACCAAAATGCTGTAGAATATTTTTGGTGATTAAAAGAATCACTATATTTTTTTTAGTTACATTTGAAGGCATTGTGCTTGTCTAATGTTTGGGAAATAATTTTTTTTTAGGGTTCTTTTCCAAAAGACTGCCCCTCTATATATGGTGGCATAATTGCAGGATAACTCTTGGGAGTTGTAAAATTATGTATTCGGTGATATATGATGTATATATTCAGTGATCTATGATTTTATTGTCTAAACATATACATGGTATCAAAGCTAACCTCTTAAAAAACCTTCTCGTTTTTATTTTAAGAAATGCTAGTAAAGATATGTTGTCTATGGGGTGTTTAGAGTGATGGCATATTATTTGGGGAGGTTGAAACTTATGCATGTTGATGGCTCTATGGATCTATATCATTTTTTTGTGTCAAACTATGGATTGATTACTCAAATTGGCACTAGTTTATATCACAGTATCACATAGAATCCCTCTTTATATCTACATATTTTCATTCAAATCTACATTGTCAGGTACCACAAATTGTAGAATTTCTATGAATTTATTCTTCGATTTTTTTGGGCATAAATTTTGCTTCAACACCCTTTTTTGTGCGTAGGGGATGTATTTTTTGCACTATCACTAATTTGGATATTTCAAGGTACATATTTGGTGTATTTTTTTCTACTATATGTGGTTTTTGTTAAAATGGTTGAGTCTAGGGTTGTTGGGGTTGAATTAACAAAGGTGCACTCCAAGAAAACTCTACAACGCTTTGCTTGGTTAAATTGTTCATTGGTTTTTCAGAGGAAAATTTATCAGGGTGTTAAATGGCTTTATATTTTTCTAGGTACATCCTGCATTGAACGATTCCTCAGCTTGTACAAGGGTTCAAATTCTACAACTTGTTTTGCAGCAGAATTCGAGATTCAAGGAATTTCTTCAGAGATAGTGCCTCTTCAGATCCAACCTTCTACAACTACATGCATCAAGAATCGATCAGTAACTCAAGGTCTGCATGTTTCCTCTCATGGATTACGAAGGGGGTGATCCTCCCTTTCCCCTGAGCTCATTACTTTCAAAATCCTGATTGCATCTAGAAACAAGAGGAAGATCAATCCGAATAAGTTGAAGTTCATCAAGAAACTTGAAAGTATACCCTTGGTGGATCTCCCTACATAACTCTCTTGCTAGAATGCTCTGAACATAGTTGAACGAGGTCTCATTGGCTGGTTTATCGGTATCTGGAACTCCCCCAAGGAAATCCATGTGTGGGTACATAGGAATTGGAAGCCTCTCATCTCAGAAAGTAGATGCACTCAGTTGGTAGGAAAGTTTACTATGTATTTATTTTTGAAAATGAAAAAGATAGAGACCTAATCTTTCCAAATGGGCCATACTACATGGGTCCTCAAGGGATGTATCTAAACAAATGGACACTGTATTTTGATTTGAGCCAATATGTGCCTTTAGTAGTCCCGATCTAGGTTAGGCTTCTGCACCTTCCCCTACACTGTTGGAACCCAAAATATTTAGAAGCCATAGGGAATAAACTAGGAAAGCATATAGACAAGGATGGAATACGAGACCAATACTCTTATGCTATAATATGTGTAGAAGTCAACTTGGAGATAGGGATCCCTAAAGCGATTAAATTGACAATAGTTGATTGGTCACATGTGCAGGAGAGTGATTACGAGTAGTTTCCATTCAAGTGAAGACACTGCTATGGATATGGTCATTTTTCCCGAACTTGCAAGAAGAAATCCGAGGAAGAAGACAAAAAGGAAAATGGAGAACAACGGACACAAATTCAAAAATCTGATTAAACAAAGTAGGCCAATAAATCAAAAGGAAAAAGAGGGGACACTAGGTCGGGAAGCATTGCCATTGGGAAGAAGCAGACTGAAGGAGTGATAGCTTCGAAGGAAAACACAACTCAAAATCCCTTTGAAGTGTTGAGCAACGTCGAAGAATAGACTTCCCCAAATATTGAAGAGGGTGAAGTCCATCAAACTCAGGATCCGACAATAGAAGAAAGTAAAGAAAAAAATACACATGATCTTCCTGGATCTCCAGTAGGTGATTCCTCCTCTCCCACAGATGTAGAAATGACAAGAAAGAAACCCATCGATAGCTCTCGTTCCTCTGAAGAAGAATCCCTTGAGAGGTCTTCCAAAATGGGAGGGAGGAAATCACTTATTAAGGTCCAAGAGGAAGAAGCCGAACATTTGAAGATGCAAGGTAGTCAAGCCACTATAGAGATGTCTATTGGCAGAAAATTCTAGAGCCAGACCCCCAAAGGGAGGCCCTTCACCTTCAGTGACTAATAAATAATGCATATTGTCTCTTGGAATTGTAGGGGGATGGTAAATCCTTTGAAAGCTGAAGTAGTAAAAGATATTATAAAAATGGCTTCTCTCGATATCCTAATTCTCCAAGAGACAAAAATAGAAGAGGAAACTCTTCTCTCCTTAAGCAAAATGACATGGAAAAATAAGACAGGGAAGTCAGTAAGTGTAAGGGGATCCTCTGGTGGACTGGAAACTCTATGGTTGTATGACACATTCCTCCTAGAAAGCTCTTTTGATACTCAACATTGGATATACACTGAACTTTGACATATCTCAAGGAAGACCTCTCTTACACTCTTTAATATTTATGTACCAGATACTTTTCTTGAGAAAAAACAATGTTGGAACTCTCTTTCTGATTTTATAAACATACATTCATCATCCAATATCATATTGGTCGTATACCTTAATATCATACTAGATTCCAAAGAAAAGAAAGGTGGAGTATGTGGGAGGTACCCCATGCATAATGCGGTGGAGAAATTAATACAAATATGGGACATGTTGAACTTCAAGCCAAAGGAAGGTAGGTACACCCAGACCAATAATAGAATTGGAGTGTCCCATATCTCAGCTAGACTGGATCAGTTTTTGGTAGATAGCTCATTTCTGCAGGAAAAAAAAATCATCTCCTTAGCGGAATACTACCCAAACTTACCTTGGATCGTAATCTTATTTCACTTCAGATGGAAGATGAAGAAGATATTGGACCCATCCCATTTAGGTTCAGTCCACTCTAGATCAAACGAGAAGATTTCATGGACATAGTAACAAAGGCTTGGTCCCTCCCAGTTGTAGGATGTCTAAGCTATGTTTGGGAACAAAATTTAAAAACCACAAAATTTTCACTCATGGAACTGGTTAAAATTTCTCTTAAAAATACTTCCAGCAATAGAAAAGAGGCAACGCAAAATTTGGTAGCCATCCATATGGAAATGGAGGAAACTAAAATAACCTCAACCATGATGGAAATTGAGCAACAAGCCCAGTTTAACTCCCTTCGTTCCTTTCTCCAGGAAGAATACTAGAGACTGAAGTCTCGTAGCCTTTGGTTGAAAGAAGGAGACCACAATAACTCCTTATTTCACTGGAAGTGCAGAGCCTGTATCTCCCGCAACCATATTTCAGAAATTTCCTCCCTAGATGGTGATACTTTCAAAGGATTTACCAAAATAAATCGAGTTTTTGAAATGCATTTTCAATCTTTTTTTAGAGAGGATAGATTGAGTGATGATGAAATCACCTTCGAAGTTTTGTCCAATATACCCTCTTTGGTCAGTGCTAAGGTAAATGGATATCTTTTGAAGCCCTTTTTGGAGAAGGAGATAATAGAGATCATATGGTCTATGGAGCCTAACAAATCCCCAGGACCAGACAGATTCTCAATAAATGTTTATAGAGTTTGTTGGTATGTTATCATAAAATCCTCCTAAGGATGATCAAATCCTTTCAGAAAAAAATCCAAAGTTGGTGGATGTACCAACTCCACCTTCCTTGCGTTAATCCCTAAAGGATTCAATATGAAAACGTTTGATATATTTAGGCTAATTTCTCTTTGCAATGCCTCTTACAAAATCCTCTCTAAAATCTCAGATAATAGACACAAGCCTATGCTAGGGTTTTTCAAAGGGAGACACATCTTGGATAATGTGATACAAGTACAGAAATCCATGCACTCCATCAATTAAAGACAAGAGAAAGGCATGCTAATCAGGCTCAATATGGAAAATGCTTTTGACTGGGTAAGGCTCTCCTTCCTTTACAAATTTATTCTCTCTTTTGGTTTCAGCTTAGATTTTGTAAACTTGATAAAATATTGTACAAATAGACCATGGATACCACCTCTAGTAAATGGAAGACCTAAAAAATTCTTTCAATCAACAAGGGGTCTTCGACAACGCTTCCCACTCTCGTCGTTCCTGTATATTTTGATGCTAGATACTCTGAGAAGAAATTTATCAGCTGAAAAAAGAAGTTTGGATTATCCCATGAATCAAGTTGGTAAGAGGAGTAGAACCTCTCAATTATTCCATTTTTGTAGATGATTCACTTCTCTTAGTAGGGGCCTCTCTCAGGATGGCAAGAGCCTTCAAAGAAACTATGCAAATTTTTTTTCTTATCTCGGGAGCTCTGATTAATAATAGAAAGAGTGTAGTGTATGGTTAGAATACTAATCATTCAAAAATCCTCTGTATAGCTCACTTATTGGGTTTTACTAGTTATGAAACTTGGGATAATATTAGTTATTTGGGCCTTCCTTTAAACCTGAGCCAAAATAAACCTCTACTTTGGCTAGAATTAATAAGTAAGATCAAAGCCAAAATTTCCTCTTGGGGAGGCCAATGGCTCACAATGGAAGGGAAGCTCATACTGATTAAAGCAATCCTTCTGCTTTCCCAATTTTTTAGTCATCTCTTGTCCTTGCCCCCAAAGTAATAATGGATCAGATATCTAAGTTCCTTCAAGACTTTCTTTGGAGAGGTGGAAAAGGAAATCAGAACAAAATTCACCTAGTTAGCTGGGATATAGTTAAAAGACCAATTTTAGAAGGAGGCCTACAGATCAGATACCTTGGAATGGAAATTAATTCCTTGGGAGGAAAAATTATGTGGAAACTCTTCATTGATTGAAGTCATCTAGTGAGTCAAATTTTGTGGAAACAATACCTCATGGGAGGATCTCTGAGAAATCCACAAATAGAAAATATTCCCAATGGCTCAATAACTTGGAATTTATGTCGCATAGGACTTGAATTTTTCTAAAAGCATCTCCTCTGAATTCTAGGCAATGGTAAGAAAACACTTCTGTGGGAAGAGAAAATTGAAGGGCATTCTCCTTTATGTTACATCTATTCCCTTACAGAGATCAATCTCTAGCTCACTAATAAAGGATTCCTAAGACTTGTCGATATCTCCTCTTGGGATGATAAAGGGAATTGGGTAGCTTGGTGACTTCCAGATCTGTCAGAACGTCTTCGTCCACAAAAGAAATCACTGATGGCAGAGCTGGAAGGTTTATCTCCCATTCATATTTTAATCAACGATAAGTGGGGATGGGGAAAATCCAGCACTTACACAGTCGCACAATGATTTTAGGCTCTTCAATCAAATCTGATTCCATTGCATCCCTCCTCTCTTTGGAATTCTGTCTGAATTCCATTTAGACTCCCTAAAGTAAATTTCTTTATGTGGCTTCTAATGCATAAGAATGTTTTAATTGGTAAAAACCTAAAGAAGAGGGGAATTCTAGGTCCTCACAGATGTTGTTTATGCAATAAGGCCTCTGATACATCAAATAATCTCTTTTTAGTATTTGATTTCACTCAATCATCTTGGGCGCTTATGCTACAAGGCCTAAATGCTCCAATTCCATCGAATATTGTTGTAGTTCCTCTAGTCATAGGTTGGACATCTCGATATCTTGGAAGGTTGTCAATTGAACCCATCCAGAGTAAAATATGGTAATCCATACCAAAGTTCTTATGGTGGAAAATATGGCTGGTGAGAAATGAATGGATTTTCAACAACACACCCTCGACTCTAGTGTTGGTTGCAGCAAAAGAAAATGATTCTTTTATGGAGGTTGTGGGAAACCAAAATGCTGCCCTCGATCACTCAACTCTTCTGACAGAGCATAACTAGTTAGGCTCTTTTATATTAGTTATAATACTGAAGGCACCTGGAAATTGTTTCATCCAACCGTATTGGCACCTGAGACTTCCAGAAATTGAGTTCATTGATTGGTGGCGGAGGAAAAACAAAGCTTCAATTTTTTTTGATGGAGCAACCAAAGGAAATCCAGGGATTTTTGAAGTAGGGGGAGTGATATACAATCTGTTGTTAATGCAAGAATCAGGTTTCATTTGGGGGTTAGGGGAGAACACGAACAATCAAGTAGAAATTCTTGGACTTCTAAAAGCCTGTCAGTTGGCACAAGAAGACGAGCACAAAGATTTACAAATTTTTGGAGACTCATAAATCTTGATAGAAGTTTTAAACTCTGATGAAAATTTTAGCAATCTGATATTTAATGTGACAATATAGAGGATCCTCTTTATCTTGCTAGAATTTATCACCATCACCTCTCATCATATTGTTCGAGATATAAACAAACAAGCAGATTTCAAGGATAAATTAGGCTGCCAATTACCTCTAGGAATGTTAATCCTGAATGATGAACCCAACATGCGACATCAAATCCCATAAGCGAGAATTGACGGTTACTGTCACAGGACCTATAGTCTTCCTTGACTATGAGTAGTTTTAAAACACATGAATTGTTATTCTCAAAAAATATGTAATCTGGTTGATTAGGATATACCCAACCTTATTTTTTAACCTTTTATTAACCTTTTCCTATTCTCGGAGAAAGAGGTTGATCAACATCTGCGAGGTTAGTGGCGATTTGATCCAATCCTTGATTTCATCCATGTGAAGATGATCAACCTTTTGAATCTTCTCTTTGGTCTCCTCAAAATCCCTTTCCACCTGTTCCAACTTTAGCTTTAGAGGCATAACCTCTTCAATCAGATCCATGAGTGGTATGTCCATAAAACTTAGCAAATTTTCTGAGGCAAACCACCTCTTCTTGCATGCTACTTTTCCATCTTGAATGGTGGACTCCACAGATTCACAGACATTTTCCCATGACTCTAGGGAAATCTTGACTCTTCTTATCTTAATATTATCGAGGAATGGCACATCTTCTGGTCTATCTTTGACGTATGTTTACCAGTCCACTAGATTGTCATAAGCCCTAGTTTCCTCCGTCCTCCTTTGATTGTGATCATAGAGGAGGTCTGATTGGTGTTCGAAAGAATTATATGTCTCATGCATCTCATTAAATCCTTTGAACAGTTTGACCATCAGCTAGTGAAGGCCATTCTGAATCCTAGAGGCCAATTCTCTGAATTCCTCTTCTGTGAAATTTGAAAAGGAAGAAGCCACTGATACAAACTGAGAATCCTTTAGCTACTTCTTCAGGGTTGTAATATTATCCAAATTTTTGACATTTACCCCTTGTGATTCCTCAAGCTTTCGCTTAAGTAGACTATTATTCTCTTACATGTGTTTGATTTGATCTTCATAACCCTCCTTCAATTCTTGCATCTAGGTCTGGTGTTGAGCAATTTGTTGTGATTTTTCTTGCTTGATTCTCTACAGATCTTGTTCCTTGATCTCAATTTCCTTGTTAAGTGAGGAAGCTGAGTCATATTTGGCCCTTGCAAAGGCTCCCATGGCAGCTATAGTCTCTAATGCCTCCTACTTAACATCCGTAGATACTCTCTTCTAGATGATCTGATTGGGTACAAATCCTTGCTTGAAGGTTCCATCCATGGATCTCTTGGATCCTTTTTTCACTAGTGCCTTTTATGCTTTGCTCCAAAAGTATTCACCAAGGGATATGACTGCATCCTCACCAAAATCTTCCACTTCCTCAGCTATGGAAATGGCTCCTTCAGAGACAGTGACTCAAAGGGGTAGGTTTGGGAATACCAGGGGAAGGGATTGGCATGGTGACTTGGGGAATAGTGATGGAAGGTATAGAGTGATGGGAAACAAAGGATAAAGGAATGGAAGCAATAACATAGGTGATGGTTTCAAAATATATGGTAGGAATAAAGGAGCTACCAGGTTGTGGAGATGATGAAGCAGATAGTGAGGATGTCAATTGGGTGGAAACAACAGGTAATTCAAATGCTGCTAAAATAATGGGTAAGGTTGAAAAGGAAATGGAAATAGAAATAGGAAAGTATACAACAAATGTACCATTACTGGGAGTAAGAATCTAGGAGATGTGAATCTCAGAAAAAAGAATGGTCCTTAATCAAACTGTCAAATGGACCCACAATTGCCTAAGTTGTTAAATCAACAGATGGAAAAATAGTGAGAACTATGATCGGGCATGAATAGCTGGAGGGAAGAGCTTCTTCTTCAAGATCACTCTCAATCTCATGCACGTCAATCCTCGCTACTCGTGGATCATCCTATGGTAGTGGATTTACTTCTGGAGGTGGTTTCTCAGTCCTTTTCCTCTTTTTTTAAGGTTTAGACATTGCGTCTTATGCTTCTACTACATAACTCATAATTTATAAATTCCTCTTCATTTATACAGACCTTATCAGAGCTTCAAAAGTGAACGAGATATTTGGTTGTTGAGGATATTCAATAACAACTTTCCCACGGTCATCAGTTTGCTCACCTGCTACTAAAGAAGATCCAGCTTGGTACTTTTGGGATTCTTTCTCAACTAGTTGTTTATGTACTTTCTCCTCTACTGTTAGTTCCAACTTCCTGTAATGAAACACCTTTGTCTTCAATTCTTGTTGGTATTGAAATATTAAACTATTTTCATCATGAGTGGTGATTTTGGTTACAACTTCTGAGAAGTCTTTAGCCCCTTGATATATGGAGTCATTCTGATGTGAGCAACTAGTCTTCATGTGCTCCTAGTTAAAATGATTTTCTAGGAAGGACCTTGGATCATGAATTCTCTTGGGGGATTCCCCCAGCTTCAAAGTAACAATTTTCTTACCCAGAGTGTTTGCATGGGTAGAATTATGAGTTACCAATGGTCCAAGGATGAGGGGGAACTTTGGACACCCTTTCCTCTTTGTTTTAGTAAGTTCGGGAAAGACTCCATCAACCATAGTTTGAAAATCAATCTCCTCCAAACCCATCATGTCTGGAACAATACTCGACAGTAGATGGACCTTGTTGCTACCCCATATTCTGATGTACACAAAATATTCTCCCACATACCAATATCCCATGGTGGAAATGAGTTCCGTTGTTGTGTTATAAAAGGTAGGGGCATCTCCTTTGAAAATACTCTGATATAATGACCCAATAAAGTGGTCACAGATGTCATATACAAGTGGTACAAATATTTCCTCCCATAATGTCGAGCAGTAAATATGAACAGGGGGGAAACCCTTGTCCAATTTCATCTCATCGTCGGGATAGGAAAATATGCACATCAAACATCTGTAACATAGGTTGATAAGTAAAAGGTAGGATTCATGGATGTTGGAGTCTTTTGGTACTTCTCTATTGGTTCCTTCAAGACAAATGATAATATTTGAGCCCCGTTTAAGGACTCCCCTGTGGTAAGGATATGATGGCCGAGGGGCACCCATTCTACCTTGAACATTGTGCAGTTTGGTAACCCATAGAGCCTGCATAGCATGGTTGTCAATAGGGAAAATGACTCTCTAAACTAGGAGATAGGGTATGATTTATCTGGCTTAGGGATGAATTCCATAGGGTTATCCATCCTTGAATTCATCATTTCCTCAAAATTGTAATGTGTAGTAGAGGATTCAAGAAATTTATTATTAAGCAATTGCTAACGTGGGTTAAGGGAGTATGACCTGGAAAATACCTTCGGACGAAAGGAGGCTAGCTGAGTGTGAGATTGGTCATCAAAATAGCGGTCCTTTGGTTTCACATGATCGACCATCCACTTCATGAGGTCTGTATAGGGAATGAAAGCAGGTCTGGATGCTATGGCGTGCAATTGGGGTTTTCTTATGGTTAGGAAGGCCAAATGGTCATGTTGGATACTAGAGAATTCATTGTTTTCGAATATAGAGTAATACTAGACCAGTGTAAGTAACAAGTTTCTGATACCCTCCCACTAGTGTTTGAGAAAACTCCAGCAATGGGGTATTTTTTCTTCTGCTCATTGAGAGCGGCTTTGGACCTTGTGTTTCTCGACATTGTTGTAGTTAGGGGGTAAATTATGGAAAAATTACAAGAAAAGAATCAATTTTAACTGCATAAAATTACTACAATGGAACCAATGGAAAGCAAGAGATTCAAAATCTTACTGGTAAATCGCCAAAGAGCGGGAAAGTTCATGAGTTTGGTAAAAATTAGCAGCAACTCCTTTCATCGAAGTAAATTTCGCAAGTTAAAAACGATGAAAAAACAGTGAAAAATCAGAAACTTTAAAATAATGATTTCAATTGTGAAATGAATTTAAGTCGTATACTTAGAACAAATCAATGATCAGCTTTGTGGAAGGAAGTGAAAATATGGAGATGAAATTTTAATAATTTTTTTTTTATTTTTGATTTCTGCAATCCACAATCTGCATTGCGGAATTGCGAGATAGCATTTGTGACCAAAACTAAATTTTATTGCTTCTAAAATCCACAATATGCATTGCGGAAGTGCAATTTGGAAATTTTATTGTGTTTTGAGTTTCTGATTTCCGCAATCCACAATGCGGGTTGCGGAATCGTGGAAGTGCGATTTGGCAATTTTATTGTGTTTTGAGTTTCCAATTTCTGCAATTCGCAATGCAGGTTATGGAATCGTGGAACTGCGATTTGGAAATTTTATTGTGTTTTGAGTTTTCGATTTCCGCAATCCGCAATGTGGGTTGTGGAAATGCAAAACCAAAAAATTGAGATTTAATTTGTGAAAATATTTTTTGACATCTACAATTTGCGTTGTGGGTTGCAGGATGTGGAAAAGTAAATATGAAAACTAAAATTATCTTCAACATCCGCAATCTACATGGGTTGCGGGAAAACAAACTTGAAAACCTTCAAAAAAATGATTTCCTTCATCCTCTTTTGCAGATTACAGAATGTGTATTGCGAAGAAATAAATTTTAAAGGAAATAAAGGATTTTTCGCAATCTACAAACCTAAAAGACAAGGCTTTAAATGAAAATTTTATTAAGTTCAAGCATGATAGGATAAAAGAACAGAGGAAAAATACCCCATAGAAAGACAACAACAATAAAAATTACCTTCGTAATGATGAATGGGGTTCCCATTTCATTAAATGAAATGGGATCTGTCGTGCCAACAACAAATGGAGACTTGTTGGGAGAAGAAGTTATCTTTGTACAAACCAACTTAAAAACTTGAAGAGAGATATGTTAGCAAGAAAAAATGTTTAAGTCTATAATCTAAGAGTAACTTCAATAATAATACAATCAAATCTAGAAGAAAGAATATTACCTTCTCTCCCCAAGCCACTTATAATGATGCTCAGTTGATAAAGGAAACTAGAAGCAATAGGGTATCCCTGTGATCAATATGTAATCAAAAGAGGTCAGCTTATGATGAATCTTAGGGAATCTTTGTTCTTCTTCAGAGTTACCTAACTAACAATCACCTTGAATTATTAATTATGAATTAGTGACTTTATTCCCACACATATATACATTTTCTTTTTACCAAATAAAGTAACCAAAACTTATTTGAAACAAGACCATTTCCATGGTGAGGTATAGTTCCATTCACAAATCCTACCTGGAAACTGTACAAGCTAGCTTTGTTAAATAACTCCGTATCTTATATTTTTTAAATAGAAAGAAATTACCATGGTTTTGTAACCACCTTTTAGTAATTTCAATCCACAACTAGATCCATGATCATGGTCAGGCTGGCTTGTGATAAGATCCATTGTCCTTGAATACAACAAGTTGTGGTTAATCATGAAAAACAAAAACAAGTATTAAATTACAATGTAAATTGTAAGCCAGTACCTTGGCTTGGTAAACATCTATTGGTAATGTCACTCACAGAAAATCTATGAATATGATAGGCTAACTTGTGATAAGATCCCATATCTTGCAATTTACACTTATTTAATTGGATTTTATTTCAAGGTGATGGAGGTGTGTTATCAACCCAAATGACACTTCTCTGTCCGAGTGCCAACATTCCCTATGTTGGTACAAAAAAGGACATTTTAGGATTGAAGATTACCGAAACACTATAGATGGTCATGACATGAGATGCATTTACTTTTCAACCAGCCTACCATATTATTTTTCTAAGTGTTGATTGGCGTACGTGACTATCTTCATTGAAACTTGCATACATACGTGACTATATTCATTGATAACTCTCGTACTGTACGCAACTATCTCCATTAAAACCCGCGTACATTAGCATACATGGGTTTCCTTTAAGCAACTCGCATGTCATACGCGGGTTGCCTATATTAATAGTTGCATACATATCCATTCGACATTAAAAAATATAAATCACGATTAATGGAGATTAGTTGGGCCCTAATCATTAACTACCCCAACTATCTGAACCTCCTCAACCTTCGAAACCACTCTATTTCCCAAAGTATAAATAGAGGCCTTGGGGAGAGCATTAATCAATCAATTTTGGAGAGCAAAGTTATGCTGGTGGTATATCTTCAGAAGTGTTGGAGCAACAGAACTCAGATTCCTTTGGTTGAAGAGGAGTCCTTGTCTCAAGCGTTGGGTTGTACACTTATCTCATTCACTGATTGTTAATAAAGAGAATTCTTCTTCCAACATTGTGTTGAGTCTCTTTCATGTATNGCGCTATATATATTGTTTATATAACCTATCATATATACATATATAAGATTGTACTTGGATAATTTTCTCTTTGCAGGTGAAGGAGGTCCATCCCTGAAATCTTTGGCGAGAAGCAGAGCGGAAGAAGATCAAGCTTGGATCAACCGTCAGTAATCGGGTGAGTCCAATATTTATTCCTATTTCCTTTTTGTACTTTACTAAAGATGATTGTCTGCAAGTTTAGAAGTAAGTGGGTAACCCCAGACCCTAGGTTACAAGGGTGTTTAATCCTAAACAACAGAATTGGTGACTCCACTAGGGAACCCAACCTGTTGTGGGTTAACTCTGTAGATTCTTGCCCAGTCTTTGCTTTGATTAAATGTGTGTTGTGTCTTGGTTTAGACTTATAGTGGTGTTTGAAGACCTTTATAATGTTTTCTTTTGTTGAAAAAGTTTAATCCTATACGCGGGTTTCTATGCTACATAGTTGCGTACAAAGGTCTGTGTACACGGGTTGCTGTATTAGAGGGTCACGTACAGTACATGGGTTGCTCTTGTGAACAGTCACGTATAAGTCTGAGCAACAAAATTTTTGGGGTTGGGTTGCTTGTCCCTATCCTTCTGTGGTTTTTGTCTTGCTTAGTGGTCTTTAGTACTGGAATTGCACTATAGGTTTGATAGCCCTGTTAACCATACTTCGTGCTTTTTGGTAAGCCCTTGAGTTTCTATTCATTTGATTGTCTTTCTTTTAGAAATTTGAAGTGGATTTTCCTATTGGATGATAGGTCCAAGTGTTGGTTGTCTGAATCAGTGATCTGGGTTCTAGATACCATATGTCCCATTCTATTTCCGAATAGTGTTGGTTTGTCACTTGCCTTTGATTGATTTCAGTGATTTCCATTCATTGTGTCCTCCCAAGCTGGGTGTTTTCCAAGTCTCCCTTAGGTGGTTGATCTTTGTTTTTTATATATCTGCTTTACTTCATTTTGCTTACTTTATATAGTTAGATTATTCAAGCATATTCAATAGTTTTTGCATTTAGGTGCATAGTAATCTTTGAGGAATTTGAAAAGTGAAAAGAAAAGCATTGGAAACATTTGCATTTGAATTGCATATGGTAGTTTTACTTTCAGTTTTTAAATAAAATCTCAAAAATTACAAAAATAAGTCCTAGTTTTTTCTTCCTTAGCTGCATTTTCATTAGTTTATATTTACAACAAAAGAAGAAAAATAGAAGCTTGTTTTAAGTAGTGATATTTTGATTTGGAATTGATTTATACACCTGTTTTTACATTTCTTATTGAGTCAATAACATCATAGTATTTCAGTCCACTTGCTTTTTGAGTAAAAAACAACCCTTAAAATGAATGCCATAATTAAAATCTATTAGTAATTTTTGTTTTATAGGGCCATACACCTACTAGCTTAGGCTAGACTTGTGGGATAGGAAGTGTAAACTCCCCATAAGTACTTAAATTCAGACATAGTGGGCCAATTGATAGGTAAATCCTTCTATTTATCGATAGTATTTAGGAATCTCCTCTCAAACGGGAGTTAAGCATGAGGCCACATGGAGGCATTGGACTGAGGAGATAACCCTCTGATTCCTTGTCAAAATGTAGAACAAGGTTTTTACGCATCTAGGGATTCTGTCCTAGACAAAGTTTCAGGCTCAGCTACCCTGCCCATGCGTACGAATCAGGCTTGCAACTGTACCCCCAAACTATTGGTATAGCTAAGGTAGCCTCTAGTCTCTTGACATCTAGGGTTTATGCATAGGTAAATTAGATGGCTATTTCTGGTTCACCTTGGATGGGCTTGGAAGGTAACCCTTCTTAAAAGTGTAGGAGGGCAGTGAGTGATTCCTCCGCTTGTGCCTAAGAACCTCTTCAAGGACGCCAAGAAACTGTCTCTTAGCTTTCTTCAGGAAAGCATATCTTGTACACCTTGTGATTGTTGATACTTTAGGAATTTTTGTAGTGATTTCTCTGTGGTTTGTTTGTGTTTATCTGACCTTAGGGTTTGAATAGTCAAATATACAACCATTGAGGACCAAGCTACTAGAAGGTCACAAAGGTTGCAAAACCTTCCTCCGATTATTACATTGGAACCTTCACCTCCCCTTCAAAGGTGCAGATTGGACACAGACGGTTCTTTTGAACCGATAAGAGTTAGTGAAGTTCTAGGTGAACTAGAACTTAGGGAAAACCATTTCAATTTAAACATAGTTGAGATAGAATACTTGCAGGCTGACGAGTTTGCAAGGAATTTTAATACACCTCTAACTGACTTAAACGATCATGTGATCGTTCAGGTTCGTCGTTTCGATCCACCCGTGATTGGTGTCCCTATGGACAGAATAATGTCTACTGCAGGAGAAAGTTATTTCACTTCCACCTCAGCCGCTCTAGCTAAAGGGGTACTACCTCCCTCGGTAGGTGCCCTTAGATCAAGTATACCTACTATGCCCTTAACTCCAACAAGTCGAGTGGTTAAACCACCGGATCCCACAAATCCAGCAGGTGCTTCTGGTGGTATGGTCACTAGGATTCCTAGTGTACCTATAGTTCCTACTTACTTCGCACACACTGCCCAGAGTGGTTCTATATGATCCTCGGCTTTTGTCCAAGGATTTCCTTGGAATGGGGGACACATTCCCCCATCCAATCCATACATAGGCCCAACACCCTCATATGTAGGGGTGCAGTTTGGAAACACTAACCCTTATTGTCAAGGTTTTCAAACTCTGGTTTCTGCTCCGTTCACGAGCTCTCCCTTTTCACTTTTTAGTGGAGGGATACCTTCTCCTGTATTTCAAACCTCAGTTTTGACTGGGGAATCCAGAACCTCTTATACTTCACCTCACACAAACAATCCTGTGGCTTATGGATGGAATCCTTTCCAAAGAAACCCATCCACTTCATAACCAGTAGGAGGGGGCAACCCCACCTTCACATATGGGAATATGGGGGCAAGTCCCTCTAATCCCCAAACTAGTACTTTTAGTGCTCTAGTTAGACCTAAGTTTCCTTTCCTAGCAATGTTAAACTTTCCAGATTTTTCTAAACTGATGAATGACTCGGTGAGACATGATCCCTCCTGGCCACCCGTCCCTACCAAGCTACCCTCGGATATCCCAAAATTTGAAGGAAAAGTTGGTGACGATCCTAGAGCTCATGCCACCACTTTCCATTTATGGTGCTCTTCCAACTCACTGAACGAAGATTCAATTTGGTTGAGGCTTTTCCAAAGAACTTTGACGAGTACTGCAGCAAAATGGTACATTGAGTTTCCTTCTATTGCGTTTAGCAGTTTTTGGGACTTGGCTAACGCTTTCCTTAGTCACTTCTAGCTTCCTTTCTGATATGATTTTGGAATGGACTTGTTGTCTATCTTCAGGCAGAACAAGGACACCCATATATTGGATCACATCCGAGAGTGGAGGAGGTAGAAGAGCATTATTAAAGCCACTATTCCTCCTGAGTTCTTATTAGAATGGTTCCTTAAATCCCTGTTGTCATATATATCTAAGGATGTATCTACTGCAGGAGTGACGAATGAGGAAGAAGTTATCCTCAAGGCCCAACAACTATATTTGATATATTCTCAATCTGGGATCTTATATGAGATTATCCTTGAGGTACCGAGGCCAACACACGATGTAGAGAAACCTAAGCCTGGAACCCATGTTGATGGTGTGGTTAGTTCCATGAATTCTCCCACTATAGAATCTTTGGCCAAATAGCTCCATCATCCGTCTGTCAAACATTCTATGGCGGAGGTAGCAAAGGCTTCCCCCTCACCCCAAAATGAAAATGTCTTTGCACAAACCTCTTAGAAGGGAAATCAGCAGCCTGGTGGGAAAAAGAAGAGAGGAAAGAAAGGGGAGGGAAACAAAAACAAGCAAAAACCCGCAAACATTGCTGATGGGGGAAAGAAAGAAAAGAAGAAGGTGAAATTCCCATGTAAGTTGTACGATAAATATCACCTCACTCATCTTTGTTCCCTTATGGAACAAGCTTAGAAGCTGTTAAAATCTCAACAACCGGCTGTCCTGAAGGATCCTTTTCCCCAAGGACATAATTCTGCTTCAGCTTCAAATGCAGCAGGGGGCACCCCAAATGCCCTTGACCCCAATTATATCAACATGGTTCAATCCCAAGGTTTACTACAGACTAGGAATAAGAGCTATGAAAGAGAGACCTCAGAGAAGGGTAAGTCAATAGGTGAAACTTCTAACCCTCTCACGATTGAGAAACCTGCCGAAATTATGCCCAAGATACCGAAAGGTGTCTTTAAGAAGACCTTGCATAATCCTAATGCTAGGGCTATAGCAAAATACTCTGTAGATTAATACTTAGCCCAAAATACTTGTGTGATGTCGGATTTAGAGGTGTTACAGAGTTGTCCCACCCAACACGATGCACTCTTAGCAGCCTTAGGTAGTATGGAATCATCGAGTCTCATGGCGGAATTTAATTTTTCTGATGTCAAAATTCATCTACCATATCATGTAGCCTTATCGATAGATTTCATCCATGGTGGGAAGACCATTGGAAGGGCATTTGTTGAAGAGGGTGCTTCTACATGCGTTATGTCCTTTTCTTGTTGGAAATCTCTTGGATCCCCAGCACTGGTCCCATCAAATACCCTGCTTACTGCTTTCAATGGAAGGTCATTCCATCCTCATGGTATCCTACTGGCTTTTGAAATTAAGCTGGTAGGGAAAGTATTGTTTAGTGAGGTAGAGGTGATTGATGCACCTTTGGATTGTAATTTGCTCTTGGGAAGAAGTTGGATTTATTCCATGTCTGCTATTGCATCAGTCGTCTTTTGGGTGGTAGTGTTTCCACACGAAGGGAAGTTGGTTACTGTTGACCAACTCAAATTTACTTGAAAAGGCCACATGGAATCTAATGAGTCCACTGTGCCATTGGTTGATCAGGTCAAACCTACTTCAGAGATATTAGGGGATGGAATGTACACATCATTGATGGGCACATTTGATCTTCTAGCTCCGATTAATTATATAGGTTCTACTAGTGTGGGGAAGTCCATAGCTATGGTTGTTGATAGGACTGATCCTTGAGTTCTCCCTTCCTACCATGAACCTGAAGTGCCCTTATCAACAGCAGAAGTGGCTTATCAAGCTATCACCCAAACCACTGTTGATCCCTTTCTGGTCCCCTTCACAGTCTCAGAGGAACTGGAAGAAGCCCATTTTCCTACTTGGGCATAAAACTCTTTGCATTCTACAGATTGTTTAGATATGGTTTTACCTTCTGATATAGCCATTCTGGAAGCCATGTGTGGACGAGATAAGATCTATGAATATCTTCACCATCGATCCTATCTTCTTCCAAAGTTAAGCATGATAGAGAATCAGGAGTTTCATATGAGACTGGAAGACGATGTTGATATGCCCATTAATCCCTTACCAAGGGAAGGAATGTTTGCTGAGGGGAATATGGAAAATATTTCCGCTACCATCCCTATCAACATCTCTGTAAATACTGATGTTGTGGAAAATATACATATCAACGCAAACTGCTCTCATGAGGAGATTGTGATCTATACAGCCTTGTTTAAGGAATTCCACGACGTTTTTGCTTGGTCATATGGGGAGATGCCAGGAATTGATCCATCTATAGTTAAGCATGAGATTTGAACATACCCTGATGCTAAACCTGTTCGATAAAAGTTGAGACCTATCAACCCGTGTAAAGCGGCGGAAATAAAGGATGAAGTTGAAAAACAATTGAAAGCTGGTTTCATTTATCCCATAGATTTAATAGAATGGGTATCCAACCTTGTTCCTGTTGATAAAAAGAAAGGGACCATACGCGTTTGTACTGAATTTCGAGATTTAAACAAAGCTTGTCCTAAGGACAACTATTCCATGCCATTTATAGATCAAATTATTGATGCTTGTGTGGGAAGTGAAGTATTTTCGTTTATGGATGGTTTCTCTGGATATAATCAAATCCAAATTAAACCAGAAGACCAACATAAAACAACTTTCATTTGTCCTTGGGGTACCTTCACGTACAATAAAATGCCCTTTGGATTGAAAAATGCTGGGGCAACCTTTCAGCAGGAAATGAATTATGCCTTTGACGACATTAAGGCCATTATCGAAACCTACCTTGATGATCTTCTTGCACACTCTCGTAAGAGGATCGATCACCCAGATCACTTGTGTTTGATTTTTGAACGATGCAGATACTATAAGATTCACTTGAATCCCCACAAGTGTGTTTTCTACGTCGAGTTAGGAAGAATGCTCGGATTCATTGTTTATAACAAAGGCATTCAGGTGGATCCTTTGAAAGTTGAGGCCATTGTAAATCTGCCTCCTCCTCATTCTATCAGGAAGCTTCAGAGCCTGCAATGGAAGTCCAATTTTGTTTGACGTTTCATTGTAAATTATGTCAAGATTAATAAGGGTTTCATGCGCTTGTTAAAACAAGACACCCCATTTGTATGGGATGAAATTACACAACTCACATTTGAGGCATTGAAAAAAGCTTTGTTGTTGGCACCATTATTGCGTCCGCCAGATTACTCTAGGGATTTTATATTGTATCTGGCTGCATCTAAGTCGACCATAGGGTAGTCCTAGTCCAGGAGAATAATAAGCTCCAAGAGCATGTCATTTACTATCTCAATCGTGCTTTAGCCAGACCTAAACTTAGGTATTTCCATGTTGAAAAGTTGGCCTTAGCAGCTGTTTATGCTGTTCAGAGGTTACATCACTACATCTTACTGAGGACTACGACGGTAGTGGCGGATGTTAATCCTTTTCAATATGTTTTGTCTCGACAGATAGTTGGAGGAAAATTCAACAAATGGATAATCATTCTCCAAGAGTTTGACTTGGATTTTCAGTTCTCCAAATCCAAAAAATCATTAGTTTTTACTGAGCTCATTGCAGAATTTCCAGTAGAGGAAGATGTAGCTATTGAAGAATACTCATTCCCAGATGAGCATATCTTTTTGATTTCCACCTCTAACCCTTGGTATGGAGATATACTTATCTATCTCTAGGCTTTGAAGTATCTTGCATCTTTCTTGCGGGAAGAACAACGTAAACTACGCATACATGCCAAGAACTACCTCATCATAGGAGATACTTTATACCGTAGGGGAGTAGATTCCATTTTGCATCGATGTATTACCCACAAGGAAGCGGAGATTGTCCTAAATGATTCCCATAGTGGAGCGTGTGGGGGTCATTTATCTGGGTTAGCAACGACCCAGAAGATATTACATGCCGGCTATTTCTGGCCCATAGTCTTTAAATATTGTGTGGAAGCTGTGAAGCACTGTCGTCCTTGTTAGCTTTACACTGGAAAGATGCGGTCACATCCCACTCTATTATTTCCTATCATCTCAGTGGGCCCCTTCATGAAGTGGGGGATTGATTACATGATGTGTAACCCAGCCTCGACTGGGGGGCACAAATATATCATTGTCGCTGTAGACTATTTTACGAAATGGGCAGAGGAAATGCCCACCTTTAAAGCTGATGGGGAAACTGCATCTTTTTCGTGTTTAATCAAATTATCACATGATTCAAAATATCTAAAGTGATTGTCACTGACCATGGTAGTCATTTCCAAAATAGCATGATGATTGATTTGACCACTATGCCAAGATTTAGACAAGAACATTCATCTTCGTTCTATCCTCAAGAAAACGGTCAAGTCGAGGCTGCTAATAAAACTTTGAAAACTATCCTCAAACATACTATTAATGCAGCCCGTTCCAACTGACATATCATGTTGTATCCTGCACTTTGGGCATATTGGACCAATGTGAAAACTACTACGGGGTTTTCTCCCTTCGAGCTTGTTCATGAAGTGGAATCTGTTACCCTGGTTGAATGTGAAATCCTGTCCTTAAGAATTTCTATGCATGTGTTACCTGATATGTCTGAGCTGGAAGAGCGTCTATTACATTTAGAAAATCTTGATGAACATTGTAGAGATGCACTAACAACAAACCAAGCTTATAAAAATAGGGTCAAAATCCAATACTATAAAACGGTCAAGCCTCGGATTTTCTCTGAAGAGGAGCTTGTTTTTCTTTGGGACCAAGACAAAGAACCCCTGGGGGCAAGAAAATTCAAGTCTATGTGGTTGAGGCCTTATGTCATATCAAAGGTGTTAAAGAAGGGTGCATATGAATTGATTGATTTTGATGGGAATAAGCTGTCTGAGCCTAGAAATGGGCTCTACCTGAAAAAGTACTATGCTTAGGCTTAGCACTTTTTCTTGTATTTTATTGTATGTATTTTTATATACACTAGTTCGTCGGTTTGTGTTTTTATACGATCTGCTGATTGTTTCAGATGTCTTCCGAGAGGTTCGTAGGTTTTGCTGATGGCGCTAGTCACCACACTTATAGTTTATCTTCAGCTGCATGGGTCATTTATTCACCCTTAGGATATTTAGTTGCCTCAAGAGGCACTTGCTTAGGTCCTGCTACCAATAATGTGGCTGAATATAGGGTTGTCATTGAGCTTCTATGGGATGCTTTGTCATGTGGTATCACTCAGCTTGAAGTTCGACTGGACTCTCAATTGGTGGTTTCCTAGCTCAATCGGGCTTATCAGGTGTGGAACCCTATTTTATTGCATCAGTTTATGCAAGTTAGGTTATTGGAAATAATTTTTGAGTTCATTACATTCAATCATATTCCAAGGAATCAAAATTTATTAACTGATGCATACGCTAATTACATCTTGGATTGACATTTAACACATTTTACATAAAAGTACACAACAAATACATAAAAAACATTTGTAAATAAACCGACAATAT